>JADBJO010016830.1:19625-39444 GCA_016801955.1 Conus betulinus | reverse complement strand
GTTATTGGTCATCACGCGACAAACAGACCGGAATAGTTCAGTTGGTAGAGCGGCCGGACTCGTGATCCTGAGGTTAACGGGTTCGAATTCGGTACAGGGGGATTTTTCTTCGTCCCTAGGAGTTAACATTGGTTCTGACTCCATTCCCCAATACAGTCTTTCGAACTGAGCCGTCTATAAACCGGAGGTTCCGTGTGTGAACGCACGCAACAACATGTTGCACACACGGCAAAGTCCATCACCAAAACTTCGGAAGAGAAGGCAGTTTGGCCGTTGGTATGGATGACACGTTTACACATTAGCATGCACCTCTCCCCGAAGCTGGGAGTATGGCGCCTTAATGGCTGGATAAAGAAAAAACGGTCATCCACACAAAAGCGTTCATAATCCTTCAGCTCGATGGAAGGTGGACACTCGAAAGCAAAGAAGAAGAGAGATGATGATGATGAGTTGGTTAGCTGATTAAATAAGAACAACTGCGGTTAATCGGAGGATTGTGATGGTCGGGTCGACCAGCGGGCTTTGTGGCGAGTTGCCTAGCGCGAATTGTGCCCACCTCAAGGTCAGCCTGAAGGAAGCTGTGGCTCATCCTCACGTCACGTGTGCACACGCACACGTCAGATCCCGAATCCACACTGGAAGTCCTGTCTACTCCAATGGCAGCGGTAAGTGGGGGCACCCCATAGGAACTGCGTTGGACCCTTGGAAAGGGGCTGGCCTTTAGACCCTATTCCGTATCAACAAAAACTATAATGATGATAATAGGCTACTACGGACGGTAACTGCTCCTAATAATACTAAATATACTGTTGCTGCTTGCTCAACTTATGCATACCTTTGCGCACGTCACCCAGTGTCGTTGTGGCGGGTTTGGGCAGACCGGGACGAGGGCAGCGACAACAGCCCACTCCTCCGGATGCAACGGGAAGCAAGCCTGGGTCTGATAGAGGTAGAACGTCACTTGCAGAGGACCAGATGGACGTGTGAGCCGGCGGAGGTCCACTTAAATCCGACAAGAGGTGGTGCTGGACGACGACCGGCCGTTGTGTTCTGCTTGCAGGCCCGGGTGGACCTGCAAAGCGAAGCGGTCTCCAGAGGTTGGTGTGACAGTGAAGGAGGATGGGCCGAGGAGAGTCTACAGCGGGAGACGATTTGAGCCCCGAGTCTCCCGAGCCTGTCGGAGCAGAGCCATATCTGTGGTTCCCCCACCTGATCCCTGGATCGAATCGAAGCAACGTTGATCCAAGCCATTTATGACCTAGAAGCCGGGACGACAAGGTGCTCGAGTTGAGTTCCCTGTCTCCCATGCGTCAGTCCGGTTGCGCCACCTGCCCCCCCCCGTCACCTCCTCCCTGTGGAAAGAACAGGTTTGTGGTCGTTCCCATTCTTGCACACCGTGTCGCCCGCCACTTGCCCGACCCGTTGTTCCCGGGGCAGCGTGATGCGATGGCGCGTTTACCGCACGACCCCGCCCGACGCCGTGATAGTCCGCCTCCAAGGCGAGGCTGGCCAGCCGACTTATGGGGGTGTGGGCGGACACCACATCATGCAACAACTAGGTCTAGGCCACGCTTCTTCCCACGCACTTCTGAGACCACAGGTCCAGTACGAAGCAGCCAAGAGACATTAACGGGCAACACCGGCGCTGCCCCACGCAAAGGACAGGACCCAGCACGTGCAATGGAAAGTAGGAGCCAAGCCTTGCCCCCAGCAAAACACGCCTACAGCCGTATTTCACCCTTTTTCACTGAACCATGTCCGTGAGATACCGCAAAAACAAAAAAAATGAGCCAGACTAGACACAGATGCGTTCGCCGTGAGGACATGCCCCTCACCCACACGACACACAATGCACCACATCACTCTGAACCATGATTATGGAATGTTGTGGGGGAAAATCTCCAATTTTTAAGATAATTCATTCTTGATCGGTCTCGTGGAATGTTTTCAAGGATCTGGACAACATGAGTTTTCGCAAACCCCTACATAAATCCTGATCCGAAGCCGCAGAAATTTTTGACTGAATCTAATACCATGCAGGGTGATATAAGCGTAAAGGGGAGACAAAAACAAAGTTGGAGCCGTAAAAAGTGCGTTGAAGGTGACGACCAACCTGGGAGACGGGTTTTGTTATCTGTCCCAAACACACAGGACCAAGGAATAGTAATACGCGACTTAAAGTTTAGAAACAAGAGCAACGGCATTATAAAGACTCCAGTTTATCTTAGAGATAGCAGATGAGAGTTCCATAAAGAGAGGAAAAAAACCGGTTGGGGCGTGTTACAGACGTTAGTAACGGTATTCTGGTAAGCATCGCGCCCATCATCTTGACCCATAAAACGAAATACTACAAATTTTCAGAAAGATCGGCCAAGTACTTTCTGAATGATATTCCATAAGAGAAAAAGCGTTAAGGGAGTCGTTACAGCCGTTAGTAACGGCTACTCTAAACCCTCCAACTGTAAAATACAACATTGGGCCGTACCATCCGTGACCCATACCCCAGACATACTATAAATTTTCAATTTTCAGGGAAAAGATCGCCCATATTAGTCTTGTCTGGAGCGAGTGCGGAACACATTTTGACCACGGACGGACAACACCACACACCACACAACACACACCACACACCACACCACACCATAGAGCATTTCATCGTTCCCATTGTAAAGTCCTCCCTGTTGTTTCTATACGAACTGAGAAGTACGGAAAAAGAGAAGAAAAAAAAAAGAGAGAAAGAAGACGAGAACTGACTGTCACAGGAGACGCCGCTGGTGGTGGCTGGGGGGACCCGGATGGTGTGGGGGCCATTCCCGTGTCGGCTGTTCGGTGAATTGCGCTGCACACCACCACCATCGTGCTGAAGAGACTATGGGGATACCCTCAATAGTCTAACGCAACAGTCCACCTGCATTTATCCTTATTATGCTTGGCTGCAACACCCGCACAGTGCCATGAGACATGGTGGCACTCGCCACAGTGAACCATCAGGCACATGAATTATCATTATGTATATGCTTGACTGCAACACACCCACACAGTGCCAGAAGACTGGGGTAACTGCCACACAGTGAACGACATGACACGCATTATTACCCAGTTACACCTCCCCCCCCCCCTCCCTCCTACAAGACAACCACCAAAATTCGCAAGTCCACACAGTGCTTCGAACAGGACGACTTGGATGTTACTCGGGTAATACCCCAGGACACATTGTCCTTGGCGAGACAGACATTAAACTGCCACTACCGTTAGAAGACTGCGCCCGCTGATGTGGTGACTATTTCGTGTGCTATGTATCCTATTATTGGGGGAAGAGGTGGGGGGGGGGGGTGAGGGCCCCGCGCCCGCAGGGACGGGCGGGAGTTGGTTCCCAAATCGGTTCCTATCCGTCCCTCCCCCTCACAATTTGCGGGTTCCACCCCAACAGGAAATCCAAACTTATCTCACCTCCTGAATATAGCCCGTCTCTGGCCTTTTCCCAGCTCTTGGTCTTTTCGTAGTTTTTTTTCTGTCAGTTCCTCACAGAGCTGAATTTTCAGCTGCATGGATCAGTTACCTTACTCTCCTGCCTTTTTTTAATTTTTGTATTTTGTAAGCTCACTAGGTGAGTACATTTTTTTTTTACACATTTTGCTGGGCTGATTTCAAATTTCAGTTTCAGAATAGTAACAGACACACCATCTATAAATGTGTGGCCTGGAGTGATAACCACTACAGAGATGCTGCTGCAGACCTTGGTGGTTCTGGCTTGTTGATTTCTCTAGACAATAAATAATGCCCCCCTCAAAAGATAACAGAGATTATAAAAAAAAAATGATTATTGTGCAGAAACCTTCTGTCTCCAGACTTTCATGCTGTTTGTCCATGGGCCAGACTTGTGTCATGAGTCAGACCTGCGGCATGCTATGGCCAACTGCTTTGAGGCACTCATGGGTGAGTAGATTGCAGACCTGAGTCGTGACAAACAGTGTATCATGGGCCAACTCCTTAGGAGTGCTCACGGGTGAGTAAGATCATCGACCTGGGGTCACAGTTCAGATCTGCGCCATGTGCTATGGCCAACTGCTTTGAGGCACTCATGGTGAGTAGATTTTCAGACCTAGGTCATGACTGACAGTGTATCGATGGCCAACTCCTTAGGAATGCTCACAGGTGAGTACATCATCAACCTGGGAGTCACAGTTCAGGTTTGTGCCCATGCTATGCCAACTGCTTTGAGAGCACTCACAGGTGAGTAGATTGCAGACCTGGGTCGTTGACTGCCAGTGTATCATGGGCCCAACTCCTTAGGATTGCTCCATGGGTGAGTAGATCATTGACCTGGTGTCACAGTTGGGTCAATCTGCGCCATGCCATTGCTGAGCTACACAGCTGAGTTTGGTTTGCTTCATGGATGAGTAGTTCACAGAAGTTTGTTCATAAGTGAGATGTTCTACATGCCATGGTCCGCTGCCCTTAAGATTGTTCATTCTGTGAATAGATCATAGACCAAATTGACAAGTCAGACCTATGCTATGCCATATTTGGCTGCTTAAGATAAGAATAAGATAAGATAATGTTGCTTATAGCCCAGTAGACAGCAAAGGGCCATATCAGGGCTGTCACCACGTCAAAATCAACTCACAAGTCAGTCATTCTCACAATTCTTTTAAACACACACTCATACACACACATGCGTGCATGCGCACACATGCAAGCATGCACACACAATGCACCCATGCATGCACACATGCAAAGAAAAAAAAGACTGAAACATGCTCCGGCTTTGCTGATTAAAAAGTTAGGATAGAAATGCTCAAAAACAGAGTGTAAACAAACATTATTTACTGTGCAGTGCAAAACACACAACGGAAGTTTTGACAGTCACCCTCCAACGTCTCAAACAACAGACATAAAAGAAAAGAACAAACCCAAAACAATTCTCCAAAATTAGCAACCAAGAGGGTTTTCTGCTGGTAAAATTCTGCCTCCACAAGTGGCTTAAAGTCATAACCATCAGCCCCAGAGCCAAACATTGTAACTTTTATCTTTAATATGTACTAAAACATCAATTTGACTGATTCATTAATTGGCCATGGTAAATCAAGTGACTGACTGGTTATAGGTGATTTATTGATACACTGGTTATGGTTAAGGTAGTGATTTGTTGATTGTTTCTGGATAATTGATTAAGTTTGCTATGCATGATTGATTGATCAACAGCTTATGATAATTGCTGCGTATTGGATAACAGGTTTGACTGGTAAATGGGTGATTCTTCGATTAATTGACAGGCTATGGGGTGATTGATTGACAAGTTATAGGCAAAACAAATATGACTGATAGACTGATCATTGGCAGCTGACTGGTATTGGGTGGTTGATTAACTGGTTATGGATGATCAACTGATTGCTCATGGGTGAATAATTGACTTTTTAAAGGTGATCAACTGATTGATTCACTGGTGACTGGTAATTGATTGATTGACTGCTGTAGGTGATTGATTGACAGAACATAGATGATTGATTGATTGATTGACTGGTAATTGATGATTGATTGATTGACTAGTGACCGATTGACAGATCATAGATGATTTATTGATTAATTGACTGGTGATTGATGATTGACTGATTGACTAGTAATGGGTGATTCATTGTCTGTTTACAGTACACTGATTGACTTGTAATAGTAGGTTGATTAATTGATTGATTGATTGACTGACTGGTAATTAGAGATTGATTGATTGATGATTGATTCAATATGATTGATTAATTGATTGAATGAATGACTGATTGACTGACTGATTCATTGGCAATGGCAGTTGATTTACTGGTTGTGGACAGTTGATTGACTGGTTATGGGTAATTGATTAATTATGGGTGACAGATCATTGACTTACCACAGATGATTGATTGTTGGACTAACAATGGCCGACTGATTACTTCTGCTCAATTTTCAGGTGCCTTGTTTCTGGATGGAGGTCTGGATGTTGTGGACGAGGTGTTTGCCCGCACGCTTTTTGAGGACAATGCCACATGCTTCAAAACATGGCTGCAGCTGCCCCGGCATCCTCTCCAGGAAGACGAACCGCTGGGCGACCGTCACTGGGTAGAATCCAGTCCTGCCTTGCAGGTGAGTTGGGAAGACCGTACTATTTCTCTTTGGGTGATGTCTGCTAGGTCCTTGTAGTCAAGTGGTACTCTGGTGAATGAAAATTTCTACCTTTTAGAAGACAGGAGAAAATGGATGGGAGGTAGGGGAGGAGGAGGGTCAGGGAGGAAAAGGGGGGAGGGGGGGAGAAGGGGTGTGTATGTGTGTCAAAACATTCATATTCTCATAAAACAGGGTATGGCAGTGACTTCCGGTTTGCACTTTAAGACAGACTGATCATTTGTCTTCTGGGTGTGTCTTGAAATTACAAGCATACGCATTATTTTTTGTTTCATGCATCCTGCACCACTTGACTGCTGAAATTTTGATCAGAGTCTGTGCTGTCATGCATTCCATTTACTTCATGGTCAGGAACATCGGCAGCAGCTGCACTCTGATCACTGCTGATGTTATGAATAACTTCTTTGACTAAGCAGATTTTGTGAGAAAATTTCCTCCACACAAGCATGGCAGAAGTTGATATGTTAGGACATCAGGTTTCAAACAGACCATACTGGTTCAGTCCTCGATGAGAAGCATGGAGCAAGTCCTTCTTTTCAAAGTAAACAATGAAATCATTTGTTTACTGGTTTGCTCACTATCATGCCACCTGATGTGAAAAGGATTCAGTTAATATTCTGAGACTGCTGACTACAGATCTTCTTACAGTTGTCACATTTATTTTTTTGAATGACTGTTGTTGTCATTTATGCAGTGTATCTAGTGTGACTGCACTGCGGCCAGTATTACTGCTGCACAGTGTTTGGTGGATCACCCTGCTGCAAGAGAGATAAAGCTTTCAATTAAGCCTGTGGAAAAGACAAACTTTATTTTTTGTGATGACAGGGCGTGCTGGAGTATGGGGTATTCCCATGATTTTTAACAAAAGGTTATTTCGTTTGTAAATAAAGGTATTTTGAAATCTAAGATGGGGTTACCTCGCGTGTTTGTAAAGCTGTAGTTTTGTAGTTTGTTGTTTGGTTATTCTTGAACATGCAAATGTGACCATCCTTGACTCCATAAACCTCCTATAGGGTGTGAGCTAGATCAATATGTCCACTGAATGGACCAATGCCTTGAGCTGTGTGGACACAGACACTGAGCATTATTGAGGGTCATGGCTACAAGCTGGCCTACGCAGTTTAGCACCAAATCTGATTCAGCCATACACATAGTGCTTCAGAATGGTAGATGCCATTTCAGAATCTGAGACATTAAAAACATGTCTTGTTGTCAGGAAATTACTATGTATATCCCATCATTAAACATGTGATGGGGAGAAAAAAACTGTTTCATATTTGTGTCTGATACGTGTTTCAGAAACTGCTTTCATTCGAGCAAAGGACAGGAGTCACTTTTGGCCATATCAGGCTCCTTGCCAAAGCATTTACACACAGGAATGTGGGCTACAATATCCTGACAATGTGAGTTTATCCTGGCTACAATTGGATTTTGTGGTTTTGAATTGTTTGTCTGTCTCTTGGTGCATACCATGATCTTGTAACAATTTTAGTAACTTCTGCAGGTACACTGCTTAAAGTCAGCACATCATAGTTGTTGCCAGCCTACGGTACACACTAGGAATTCTTCCACACTTTTTACGCTTTTTTTCTGAAGAGGTAAATCTAGTATAGACAGACACTAAATCTTTATGGGGAGGAAGTCTTTATTTGGGGTAAATCTTGTCTTGACAAACACAAGACTGTTTGGAAACTAAGTCTTTAAAAAAGGAGAAAATTTTTATTCAGGGGTCAATCTAGTACAGACAAACACAAAAATGTTCTGAAAAACCCAAGTCTTTACAAAGGAGGAAATCTTCATTTGGTGGTAGATCTAGTATAGACAGGAGTCCAAGTCCTTAAAAGGAAGAATATTTACTAGGAGGTAATCTGATATAGACAAAGACAAGAATGTTTAAAAACAAAAAAGTGTATAAAGGAAAGAAATTTTTCTTGAGAGGTAAATCAAATATAGACAAAGACAGCAGTATTCTGAAGGACGAAAAAAGCAAAAAAGAAAACAAAACAAAGCAAAACTAAAAACTGGTCTTTAAATGTAGTAAATCTTTATTTGGAGGTGAATGCATCAAACCTAGACAAACACAACGATGTTGTTGAAAACCAGATCTTTCAAAGGGATGACATTTTTATCAGGAGGTAAATCTAGCATTGACAAAGGCAGGAAAGCTCAGGAAAACTAAGTCTGTAAAGGGAGGAAACCTGTATTATGAGGTATATCTAATATGCACAAAGCAGAAATGCAAGTTTTTCAAAAGGAGAAAATATTTATTTTGAAGTAGATCCAGTAGAGACAAAGTGGAATAAGAATGTGCCAGAAAAAAAAACAGATCTTTTAGGTGAGGAAATCTTTATCAGCCTTTAAAAAATGAGAAGAAAAGGGGGATGGGGGGAAGGAAGGATGGGGGGGGGGGGGGGGAGGATGGGGGGGAAGGAAGGATGGGGGGGGGGGGGGGGGGGGGGTGGGTAGGATGGGGGGAAGGAATGTAAATTTTGACATTTCAGTATAATGCTAACCGTTTAGCAGCAAACTAAAAAACTGAACTATCGTTAAAGCATTTGTTATGAGCAGGGTGGTTGAAAAGTAAAATGGAAGAAATATAAACTGTGCTTCATGCTTTATGGCTGTGAAATGACTTCACACACTGTGTCATGTGTTATGATTGTTTATGTTATCTATCATTTCTGTCATGTTCTGTGCTTAAACTTTTGTGAGAGGTGTGTTCAAGATCTGACCGTTGATTTCTAGTGCCTTTCACTCAGTTCGATATGCTTCTGTTCAGTGTTTGTTTGCAGTAAGATATTGCCATCGAATTACAAGAATTAGAGAAAAAGGACTGCATAGTATGTACTTTGACATGCATTTTTTTTACCCTTTTGTAACACTGCTTTTCAAAAGTCGTGCCTTTACTTGTGCATTTATTGTCCCTACTTTGTAATGCATTTCTGCCTAACTGGTTTATAGCTCTGTTTGTTTGGGACAAGATTTCTATTGTGCGGTAGTGTTCACTGTCAGTTGTGTATCGCACAACCATGCTGAATTCTTTGTAGCACTTTTCACATATGTTGTACACGATGATGATGAAACAAAATGCTCAGTTCCAGTCTGAGTGAGTGATTATGACCGTCCTCTTTGAAAGAAGTCTGAAGTCATCATTGGTGATTGTCAGTTTTTACTTTTCCACATTATTCCTGATTTTTTTTTTCAGTTGCTTTTTGTTTGTTGTCTCTTTGAAAGAGCTCATAACAAGGAGTTGTTCCTGACAGAATTGTGCAGATAAATCCGTTGTGATGAGGTCAATAGAAATACAGTCAAGTAGAAGAAACATATGAATGGTAACCCTCTAAACCAGTTAGAGGGACCTCAATTCACATATAGAAATCTGCTGTGATAAACATGCTCTACATTAGAACACAATAATCATATTCTTCTTCCTATCATTGAAAGTATTTATATAGGGCATACCCTTGGTTAGAGACCAAGCTCTAGGTGCTTTATAATCCATGTTCTTGTTTACATGGCAGGCTGTCTACCTGGGTAGTGTTGCCTGCTGGTGCTATGTTTAGTCTCCCAATTTCATTCAGTCAAAATATCAGTCACTCAATTTTCCAGACATTCTGTCCTTTTTTTCACTAAAGATGTATGCTATTTGTGTACCTGTCATCCATACTAAGGGCCATACCAGCCTTCTCTTCCAAATATTGGGAATGGGATATGTGCAAGATGTTTGGCATTGGATTACACATGGAATCTTGATTAACAGTCTCGTTCAAGAAATGTCCCACAAAATGGAGTCAGCACCTATGTTACTGAAACGGACCAGTAGAGATTTAATCCCGCAACACAATACAAAAAAGTAAAAAGTGACTCTCAGCTCACTTCAGCGAGGAGGGTCACAGATGATTCTAATGTTGATATAAAGCATGTAAATACTTGCTCGGGATCTGATGCCAGAACAAACATTATTACGTTCTCTACAGTCAGTCAGTTTAAACCTTTATTCACAAACATACATGCTGATGCTAGAACAAACATTATTACGTTCTCTACAGTCAGTCAGTTTAACCTTTATTCACAAACATACATATTGTGTAGGATTATCTGTTTTTAATACTAATTTACAAAACTTTTGAGATTTTAGTTTTTTTGCTTAATTCTACGTTTCTCTTGTTCATCCTCAATAACATCATTTTCGCGTATACATTCATCAAAAGAATCTCTGTCTTTCATGTAAAATAAAACTACGGTCTTTAATTGTTCTCTAAAGTCTTTTAAAACTGAGTTATATTTTTGACATAAAATCCACACACTTATCCCAGCGCAAAACTTTGCATAACAGACAGACATACACGAGGCAATGGCGGGAGCTACAGAAATCCGTCACTAGGCTGACACCTGATCACTTAATTTATGCTCCTACATGCGTAACAGACAGACCCGTCATTAGGTTGACACCTGATCTTGTATTCTTCTATGCTAGGGTCTTACGACTTGGCACAGACAAGACGGTGGCTGTTACTGTACTGGCTGAACTAGCGAGTGTTGGTTTGGGTTTAGGTGCTGTGTCTGCGATTGTACGCTCGCAGCCGGGAGTGTACGGTAGTGTTAAATCTCGTCACACAGAACTGGCGAAGCTTTAATTTTTTCACGCCAGTTCGTTGTTGTGACAAAACGGAACTGCCGTGACAACTTGCGCATGCGCAGACGAACAAAACACGTGGCCATCTAGACTCCGACCAACGAAGCCAGAGCCCAGACCAACTGTCTGAGTCATTCTAGAACTAAGTGTTGCCGTGAGATGTCACCTCAAGTCATCCTCAAGTTCTTAACTCAAGTCATTCTCAAGTCATCCACAAGTTCTTAATCAAGTGACTTATAAGTTCTTTACTCAAATCACTTTTAAGTTCATCCTCAAGTCACTTCTAAGTTCTTAACTCAAGTCACTTTTAAGTTCCTACTCAAGTCACTTCAAGTTCCTACTCAAGTCACTTCTAAGTTCATCCTCAAGTCACTTCTAAGTTCTTAACTCAAGTCATCCTAAGTCATCCTCAAGTCATTTTCAAGTTCTTAATCAAGTGACTTATAAGTTGTTAATCAAGTCACCCTCAAGTCATCCTCTCTAAGTACAATAAAAAAAAAAAAAGTTCTTATTCAAGTCAACTTATAATTACTTATTAAGTTCTTAAATATTATTGCATATGAAATGGATCAAAATGAAGTTTTGTTGGTAGTGGTTTTGGCATGGTTTTTTTTGTTCAGTTTCTGTATTTAGTGGCACTGATTTTTTTGACGGCTTTGGTTTTTGTTCTCTTTGTTTATATATTTTATAACCGTAATAACCACCCCCCCAGCAGCAATGACTCCAAAAATCATAACTTTTTTTGATCCCAATATTCCATGGTGACTTTGGCGTTGCGGGATCAACTTGTTCTGGTGTTTTTATAGGCATTGAAACAACTGGCAGTTGCTCTGGCACTTTATTATGAGTTATATTTTTGTGCTTGTAATTTTAACTTTTTTTTTTTTGTTCCACTCTGCTAATTTTTGTCCTGCCGCAACGCGTCCAGGGTGTTTTTTACTGGTCACTTTCTCCACCTGAAATGATCAACGTTTGGTTCTGATTCTGCTTCTGGCTCGTTCATTTTTAAGGGAAAATAAAATCTATATGATTAAAAGTAATTAATCCCATTATTAATGGCGACAATAATGTTCCAAATCTGTAATATAGATCACATCCTAGAGACTCTAATGACTTTGTTAAACTGGATCCTGCGTTAAATCATACATAAAATCTTGTTCAGAATCAATGGGCGCAAATCTACCTACTAGTTTAGTGTACAAACTAAGAACCGTTTGTCCGACGCTTTTTACCATTCTTGACCCCAGTTGGGCTTCATACCTGTTGTGATATACTTTACAATGTCTTGTGGCGACATTTGTTGAATCTGTTCTATGCTGAATTCATTTCCGAGGTACTGTTTTGTTTTTTTTCCGCATGCCGCCAAAGAATACAATCTTTCTTTTTTTGGCATAATAGCTTGGTCATCAACTTGCTCATTTGTAATCATAAGTTCAGGAAGGAGATCGTCGCTATTCATGTTTTTTTATTAAATATAATTATTTTATTTTTTTAAATGAGCGCCGAAAAAACTATTACCAATCTTGTATACCATTCTGCTGTTATTGGAGGTCTAAGTGTAGGATACACAATGCTTGGTAAAAACCTATATAAGAATAAAACCAGCAGATCTAGGCAAGCTAGATTTTGAAGACTCAGCAAAACTGATTGCAATTATAGCAGCTTCATTAGCTACGAAAGATTTTCTAGTCAAGCAAGGAATAATTCCAGACAGTATAAATATGTAAAATAAAAAAAAAAAATACTTATTAAAAAATGGCTTCACTCGTAATGATGATAGGCGGCGCTGTGGTGAATGCGCTTGCTTTTAGCGGAAGTAATTATGCATTTAGTAAACTACAAACTAATGAAGAGAGAAAAAAGACATAACAAAGCTATGGAGAAACTAGCTGCAGCACAAGACGCTTATGAAAAGCAGAGAATTGAGCAGTTAGATTTCATTAACAACAAACTGAAAGAACAGGGACACGCAGCTTACACATTTAAAGATGTTGACCAGGCAATAAAAGAGTATTATCTAGTAACAGGCAAACAAATCCAGACATTGCCCCCACCAAAATTCAGTGACTTTTATCAACCATCAGAAAAACAAAAGATGCAAGAAATAGCATTTATTGTCGTTGGCATGACTGTTGTATATTTTGTTGCACATAATATTGGTTGAATAAAAATGGACAAAATCTATTATTCACCCAAAGGATATTGGAAGGGAATCACGGCAATTAAAAAGCTAAGCCAAGCAGCGGGAGTCAGTGAACAAACAGCAAAGGAATGGTTATCTAAACAAGCGATTTGGCAAATTTATTTACCTGCACCTAAACGAATACAGAGACCACACTTTGCGAATATAACGCCAAACGACACCCATCAAATGGACCTTCTATATTTACCCCATGATACGATTAGGCGAAAAAGATTTAAGTACGCACTTACAGTCATTGACATAGCTTCAAGATACAAAGATGCCGAACCATTAACACAAAAGAGTGCTTCTGCTGTTGCTGTTGCCATACAACTAATATATCAACGAGGCCCCTTAACTTATCCCCGCATGATTCAAGTTGATGACGGAAAAGAATTTAAAGGACAAGTGAATCAATTTTTGTTAAAACATAGAGTCACCATTAAAAGAGGTATTCCAGGAGTTCACAGATCACAGGCTTTGGTTGAAAACTTTAACAAACAGTTATCTGAAAGACTGTTCTCCTATCAGTATCACAGAGAGCTTATTGACAATTCTCGCAACACAGAATGGGTTAGAAGACTGCCCTCAGTTTTGCGAGCAATGAACAATGAAGAATTTAAAGGGCTAAAACCAGTACAAGCAATCAAGCGAAAAACAATAAATGTTGTTGAAGAGTCTTCATCATCCAGCAAACTGTTACCGCTTGGTTTAAAAGTAAGATATCTTTATTTACCTGGAGAAGCAGAAGGGGACACTCGCATCAGGGCAACAGATCCAGTTTGGAGTGTTGATCCATATGAAATAAAAAAAAAAATTATAAAAATGAATCCACCTGTGTATTATTTGCGAGAAACTGACACAACAAAACGGCCAGCCCCTCAAAGATCTTTTGTGAAGGAAGAACTGCAAATAATCCCACCAGACACAGTTCCACTTAATTAATTTTCATAAAATATATTTGAGTTTAAAATGGAAGCTCATAAAGAAGATTCTTTTAAATAATAGAAGAATTTTTTTTACGTAAGAAGATATATTAAGAAGAATCAAAAAAGGTGAAGGAAGAATTATTAAACTTAATACGAGATTATTTTTAATTATAATAGTATGATTAGAAAAGTATTTGACGATTTTGTGCAAGACCAACCAGACTATCTTAAAATGTAAAAAAAATTCGAGCACGTATTGAAGAATATTCATTTAGCCTTTAGATGATGATATAGAGGCGATTCTAATAAAAGTTGATGAAGATGACCCCTGAATTATACTGTTCTCCAGTGCCCAATGCATACGAAAACTCTGGATTAACAAATACTCGTTTTGTGTTAGTTCTGTCAAGCGACTTTTTTGTTACAACTGTTGTGTTGATCTGATGTAGATTAGATCTTAGTTTTACGTTGTCATGATAAAAAGTCTTTTCATTGAACAATGCTTCTTTGTAGTTGTCATGTGATATGTTTGACTGCACAACACTGCGAGATATTCCCTTGCTTTTTTAATAGTGCTACTTTGACACGAAAGACTGTACATTTTTGATCTTAAACCAATAAACTCCTTAATCACCACTCCAGATAATTCATCCTTCATCTTTCCTAAAACCTTCTTATTAACAGTTGAATGTAAAGGGCTGTCTTTAGGATAATCAGATGTCATACCATCCTGCACGCCCTTTAGCTACTTCTGATTCCATGTCTTTGTAGAAGTCTTCAGTAGGGATATCGAGAATAAAGGAATCTGTATCTGTGTAAAGTACTCTGGACTCTGGATATAAGGGTTTAAAGTAGTCATAAAGAAATTCTAACATCAAAAGCTTTGATAACTCTAAAACAGTAAACCCAATAAAAAACAGGTTTGTCCAATTTGACTTTATTTTTTTTCATCATTAAGCCAAAAAGCTGATCATGAAAATCTTCTAAAGTCCTGATAATTAGGTTTTGAAGTCAACTTAATCGCTTCGTTCTCTCTGGTGACCAATCTGACATCTTTGCGCTTGTGCGGATTCTCCATAGTTTTTTCCAAAACAGCTGTTGTTCATCAACTTGAAAAAGTCTTTTTCTGAAGCATCTGTGGATTTAGTTCTGAGATCAGTGTTCTTCATTATGTATGGTTTCATGAACTGTTCTTGGTCAAAAGCAATTATACGATGAACTGCTGTTAGTTTTAAACCATGTCTTAAATAAAATTGGAGAAGTCTGTAATGACAGACATAATTTTTTTTGCCTCGAAGATTAGGCACAAGTTTAGGTGGTTCTGTTTTTGAAACCTTTAGACTTTCCTGCCGCTAATGGATAGTCATTATGGTAATCATGGAGTTCACGAGGATATTCTAAGTCAACTTCTAGAATAAGACCTCTTTTACGATCAGCTGTAAGAGTATGCAGTTGTTTTACAAATCCTTGAATGTCTTTACACCTCCCGTGTACATTTTTTAAGTTGCGTAATGGAAGTGATTGACTCATAGCCCAACCATACAGATTGTTTGCATCTAAATACATAAGATAGTTAGACTTCTTATTAGGATCATCATAGTTGTCTAAGTATTTGTTGTTTGCTTTACAGTAATGGTGCGACGCCATACTAATTCTCCACGTAATCCGTTTTCAATCATTTGAAGCATTGGTAGGTCAGACAAGAGGTCAATCTGTACTCCAGTAAATTTTAAGAAAGCGTCCCAACTCATTCCAGGTGCAGAAATATAATGCGCAGGATCTAGACTGTAATGTTTCATGCAGGTCTTTCTATAGTTTTCAAAAACGTCCGCCAACAAACAGGTATCAGCCATTAAATAGGCATCGTGATAGTCTCCCATTGTTTGGCAATCTAACTTCTGCCATGCTTCTTGAGCATGCTGATAATCGCAGTCGCTGATGTCCTTTCCTCTAAGACTGGAAAAGAACGCACCTTTAGGAGGAAGTGATCTTCATCAAACCTTTCCCAACTGTTCATGTACTCATAAGGGTAAACGCCCTTCTAACGAGGGTTGGGTCAAAAAATATTCTTCCGTTATTGGGCAGGACTTTAAGGACGTAGCCAATGACTCTAATGACCCCATAAGGTGTTGCATAGAGTCATAAAAAGACAAGTTATTTAAAGTGAAACACATGTACTTTTCTGATGACTGAGCAATGCATTTTGCTCTGAAATCGCTTGTCACTGCCTGCAATATAAGATGAGAGTCGTAACCTCTCAAGTTGTGAAAGAATATAGGCAGCTTCCAAGTCTTTGGCTCAAACTTTAGTTGAAGATTGCATTTACTATGTGCTGCTCCTCTGAACTTTCCGCTAATGTGATCATGGTCCTTACGCGATAGTCCCTAACGGGAGTTGCGTCTGTGTTAGCTCTAAACCGCAAATCCAACAGTGAGTGGCTGAGTCATATTGTTGCTGGTCTTCAGGGGTCATCTTGAGGTCCATTAAATTCAGATTATTAGAACATTCATTACGCACTTGCTGCATACGTTTTAAGAAGTTTTCTGCAGCACGAGGTCCCCTATATAACTCTGGCTCCGAATGGACACCATCTGACCTGACAACGACAAAAGCGTATGAACAAATCTGATGATTGCTAACTAAGACTGTTTTTGGTAAATTATTTGGTCCCTCATAAGGAACAATAAGCGACTCGAAGTCTGCATAAATAACATACGGACTCATTTGTGTAATTTTTTCCAGTTCTCAAAACAAACCTTGCTGCCTTCTCTCGGTGTAATTAGTTCTGTATTACAGTCAACTGGGCTAATACAATGTTTTATATGTTCACTTGCAGCTTGAACAGATGGAATTCTTGTTAAACATTTTCTACAAAATTCTTGTTTGTTATGATTTTTTGTAGTATGATTCAATAGTCTACTCATTGTGCGTATCAATGTGTAATGGTGATGCATTAGGAGTAAGTCCACATGATTTTTGTCTGGATCCCCAATTGTTGGACTGTTCTTCTTCGACACTCTGATGGGCAAAAGATTGGTTTCCTCAGACCATGTGTATACGTTAACAGTTATTGGCTTGTTCTGTTCTTCAAACTGATCAATTTTATCTAAGCTAACAGGAAAGAGATATTCCGTCAAAACTAAGGGAATTAATATAAGGTTCATATTTAGACACCCTCTCTGCATTTTTAGCAACGGGATGCAGCCTCGCAAGAACGCACCACATAAAACATTTAGAATCTGAATTCTTTATGTTTAAAACTGCTCTTTTTGCAACTAATGCTGGAGGTAGTGGAATGTAAGACTTACCTACAATCGGTGCGTATTTGGTCTGTTTTAATCTGATTGCTAAAACTTTACCCTCTGTCCAACCAGAGCCTCTCATTTTAGCTTCTTCAGCGGCTACATCAAACTGTGTAAGGAGTTGGTCTGCCCAACCGGGTGTTAAGTCATTATAGGAAAGAATAGTCTGCTGTTTAGTTGAACCCCAGACTTCCAGATTTTCGCCATTAATAGTTATATAGTCGATTAAAACAGCTAACCTTACTTTAACTGGTGGTCTATTGTTAGTTTACTCGGAACTTGAGAAATAGCATGCGCAACGCTTACCTGTACTTTTGTTGAATCAATAACTTCTAAATTGACATCATCGAAAACATTTGACAAACTCTCTTCCTCTAACCAAGCGTCAGGACTTTCATAAATCTTAGCCATGTTGAGTTTCTTTTCTAACTCAAAATATTTATTTTAATTAAAAAAAAAATATTTAGTCAGAATCAATATCAACGGTCTTTTTGTGCTTGGACTCATAAACTAAAGTATAAACACCTTTTGGCGTTGTTAATGTGAGCTGTTTAGAACAGAGTTTAATGTCTCG
Source organism: Conus betulinus (assembly GCA_016801955.1). Lineage (NCBI taxonomy): Eukaryota > Metazoa > Mollusca > Gastropoda > Neogastropoda > Conidae > Conus > Conus betulinus. The sequence continues at coordinate 21,668 of JADBJO010016830.1, read as the reverse complement.
TTTACTTTTTTTAAACATTCTTTTTCTTATCTGATCGTTGTCTGTTTGATGAGAAAAAGTTGCCCGCGATTTTTTCTGAAGATCAAACTTTTGTCTTTTGTAGTCATCAAAATCAGCCTGTAAGCGACTAAATTCTTCATCCGTGATTTGCGAATCGACGAGCGTTTATTTATTATCAGTCTGAACGAACTAAGTTTAGCTGTTATAAGTTGAACCATAGCTGTGTGCTTTTGGAGTTTAGTTTTTATTTTTTTACTGGCTGCACCTACAGCTAATGAACAAAGACCAAAAGTTAATGATAGACTGCCTAGAGGTAAAGCTACTGATGCGCCTATACCTGTTGCTAAGAGACCTACACTTGTTCCTGCTGTTAAAGCACTAATAGTCGATGCTCCAGTATTAACATATGTAACAGCATAAAAGGCGGCAGAATACCTTCGTTTGGTTTTGCTATATTTTGAAAGGTCTTGCTCTAGTTGTTTTTGCATCTGTGTAATGTTTGTTTAATCTGAATGTTTTTATGTCAGGGTTGTCACCTATCTCTTCTTTGGGCAACTTTTGGTGGCAACTCTGTTGTTGGAGGAAGGAATTTTTGGATAATTCTGAACAGGCATGCTTTTTAATATACAATATCTTTTAATCTGTTGTCGTAAATATTCAGCTGTGCATCATATATTAAAAACAAATACATTAACTGGTTTATCACTCTCTTTTTCTTTATCAATTTGAATGGTTATCCCATCTTTAACAGTTTCCGCTTCCATGCAACTGATTATCCTCTGTCGTCCTTAGGTCAATCCATAAACCGTATTTCGTTGTTAAATAATCATTAAGTCTAACATTATGAAGGTGTAGATCTTTAGACACAAGGTCAGCGGTTGGATGTCTATGCCTCCCACCTCCAAACATTTTTCTTATTTCATCAAAATGCTGATAAGGTTTAAGCCCGCTAGCGTAAATTTGGTTAGGGCTACCCTCAATCGAACATTGTACTTTCGTTATTTTAGGATTAAAAAACTTTTCAGTTTGTCTTTTGTATGGTTCTTCATCTTCACACACAGCAATAAAATACCTTTAAGTGATCTTGCTGTGGCACTAAAACTAAAATTCCATATAGTGTCTACCTTGCTTCTGGTATATTTAGAATGATGAATCACTATCGTATCGTAATATATTGCTAATTTTGATTGGTATTGTTGCTCAATCAGCCTTGCTAAGCTAGGGTTGCTAACAATGTCAAACTCTAACGAGATGTCAGAAATGCTGTATTTTGCTTCGGTGTCTTCTGATCTAATAACGCGTCTGTATTCATTAAAAGTTAGTTCGTATGACAATCTGTCTTTTAATGCTCCTTGAAAGTATGGTGCATGCGCACTTAACAACTCAAAATCCAAGGGTATAGAAAATCGATTTCCAAACGCAAAACTTATAGCTTTGGCCTTGTTATTACTGTCTTTAGCATCTGCAGCGCCTACTCTATGTTTTAGATCATCATCATTTTGGATTCCTTGAAACGCAAGATCCGCCCTTTCATTTGCGGTTAGCCATAGATCAGAATAGATGAAAAATATGTCTGAATTATGTAAAGAAAATACTTCTTGGCCCTCAAGTTTTAACGGAAACTTTCTTAACAATTGCCCGCCCCACCTCCAAGTTTTACGGCAAACTGTTCGGCTTAACAATTGTACTGACCTGTTTGGGTCTGTTTCTGATTCAAGTTCTATTTTGAAAGTAAGTCGCGCAGAGCCAGGTACAATAACTTCATCTGCTCCTAGGTCTGGAAATTTAACGGTAAGAATTTGATCTGAATCAATAGTAGATGGATTATTAGGAACAATAACATTTTGTTTATTTCCCTTCACACCTAAGGGCTCTTTCAGTCTTCTGTGCGGGTCAAGAATTGAACCATAGGCTTGTGACATTTTTTATAAAAACAAAAAAAATAAAAAGTTAAAAAAAATATGGCAGGAATTGAAGATGAAGATTATGATGTTTTTGATCCTGGAGACGACATGAGTGAAATGACCCCTTTGGTTCAGGGTC
>JADBJO010016830.1:10000-16009 GCA_016801955.1 Conus betulinus | reverse complement strand
AAAGGGTTGCACTCCATGAAATGTTTTACAAAGTCGTATGGTTTAATATAAGTGAATCCAAGAATAATAATAAGGTTCAAAAATTTGACAATGGAGAGAGGCGCGCAGTTAGCCGGTTAACTATACCTGATGGTTATTACGGGTTTTGCTCACTAAAAGAAGTAATGAGTGAATTTAACATTACTCTCAAACTTAACAATGCAAATCTGAAAGCAATGTTGACATTTAAACCTGAAGAAGAAGAAGTAGGTTACTTTTTTTGATGTGGAGCTAGCTAAAATGTTAGGCTTTGCAACTGCCCATCAAAAACTTTTATATATTTAAAGTTACACAAAAAAAAAACTACTTATGAGGGAGAAAATCCGCTCGATCTCGCATTACATTCATTACTATATATTCATTTAGATGAGCTGAGTACTGATGAAAACTTATATGATGGAATGCCCTCAACTGTTTTAAGAGCTCTTCCATCAGGAAAAGCTGCATATTGCGATTATGAAATTATACAATTCCCTAATTTACAGTTAAAAAATTAGCTTGTGGGAGGGTTGAATCATTTAATATAAAAATCACAGATAAAACAGGAAAAGTCGTGAAATGTGATAACCTACATATTGTCTTAGAAATAAAATAATGATTTGTAATAAAAAATAATGTCGCGTGGACCAGAAGAACGGGGGTTACATTAGCGCCAGTGAGGTGTATAACGTTAGAATTAAAAGACCTTGCCGACACTGAGGACTTTGAACAGAACGGTGAAATACACACTTTGTATGGTTTTGAGTACACCAAAGATGGTTATTATAAACGCAAAGAGGTTAGCGACAACAAAAGGTTTCCTAGACTAGAACAACTGCGTAATGTAGAAGCAGACAGTGTAGGTCAGTATGAATATAAAATAGTTCGAAAAACTGACAACAAATGGCACATAGAACCACAAGTACAATGGGACATAAAATATGAATTCATAAGTCCATTTACATTCTTTGACCGTCAAAAAAGTTTCAGAAAAGCACTCAACTCTGGTCCTTTACATGTAAGTCTTATGCCAGAGGACAATAGTCGGAGAGAGATCGGAATAAAGCCTTTTGGAAACAAACAGTACATCCTCCACAGAAAAGAATCTGTTACAAAGGAAGCTTCTACAAAATTACAGTTCTTTCCGCGAATGAAATTAGAAGAAACGTTCACAATAATATTTGAAATTTCTGTCTTAAAAGATGAGAAGAGTGATGGAGTTGTGGGCGTCAGTGACAATCTTATGAAAGGAATTCTTATTAGCTGGCAAAACTTAGACGTTGAAAGACTTAAAGTTACTGTTGTTGTTCTTTACGACGGTGAGGATATGAAGGTTATAACAACTAGCGATAAAATCAATATCAGTCTAAATAGAAACAATCTGACTGAACTGAATTGGATTAATATTACACATTTAGATCTTATAGGATTTTATTATACTGAACAAGTTTTAACAGATAGTATGATACAAATAATAACTGGATTAGATTAAATTCTCTGTTATAAAACTATGGAGCAGTTAAACTTTATGACAAAAAAACCTCATTGTGCATTGATTTGCGGTCAAACTGGTTGTGGAAAAACAATATTTGTTCTTGACCTATTACAAACAGTTTATCGTTGTAACTTTGAACATATAGTAATTTTTTTGCCAACCATAAAGTGGAATCAATCATATCATGATCGAATGTTTATATGGAAAGATGATAACATATATTTGGTTGATCCTAGCAATAAACTGAGTGAGTATTTAGAATACTTTTATAAACTATTTTGAAGGAACGCAGACACTATTTATTATTGATGACTGTTCAGCAGAGAGAGACATAGTTAAAAAAAGAAATACTTTATCTAAACTGGCTTTCAGTGGAAGGCATGCTGGGATAAGTGTGTGGATTTTATGTCAAAAATATAACTCAGTTTTAAAAGACTTTAGAGAACAATTAAAGACCGTAGTTTTATTTTACATGAAAGACAGAGATTCTTTTGATGAATGTATACGCGAAAATGATGTTATTGAGGATGAACAAGAGAAACGTAGAATTAAGCAAAAACTAAAATCTCAAAAGTTTTTTGTAATTAGTATTAAAAACAGATAATCCTACACAATATGTATGTTTGTGAATAAAGGTTAAAAACTGACTGACTGTAGAGAACGTAATAATGTTTGTTCTGGCATCAGCATGTATGTTTGTGAATAAAGGTTAAACTGACTGACTGTAGAGAACGTAATAATGTTTGTTCTGGCATCAGCTCCCGAGCTGACTGTAGAGAACGTAGAAATGACTGTAGAGAACGTAATAATGTTTGTTCTGGCATCAGATCCCGAGCTGACTGTAGAGAACGTAAATATGACTGTAGAGAACGTAATAATGACTGTAATAATGTTTGTTCTGGCATCGGTTCCAGAGCTGAATGTAGAGAACGTAAATATGTTCGTTCTGGCATCAGTTCCCGAGCTTTTGCGAATGTGATTGAGAGCTGAATGTAGAGAACGTAAATATGTTCGTTCTGGCATCAGTTCCCGAGCTTTTCTGGCATCGGTTCCAGAGCTGAATGTAGAGAACGTAAATATGTTCGTTCTGGCATCAGTTCCCGAGCTTTGCGAGGATAAAGAGTTTACAATCACTGACAATGGCCTGGAAGACTGTGAGATTGTTAATGCCGATGACCTCCAATCAGAATGTCTCCCGGCGCCTCTGGAACCAAGCTTTATCCATCGGGTCAGCCGGTTCCTGGCAGGCAACCTGGTTCCATTATTAGATCTTTAATTCCGAGTTGTCTGTATGCCAGTCACGCCCTCCATGCTTGTCAGCTTCATAGCATGTGCTCTCTTAAAAATTTGCTAATGTCATAGCGACCTGCCTGTCTTCTTCTTTGACACACACACACACACACACACGCACACACACACATACACACACACACGCACACACACATACACACACACACACACACACACATACACACACACACACACACACACACACACACACACACATGCACACACGCACACACACATACACACATACACGCACACACACACACACATACACACACAAACACATACAAAACACACACACACACACACACACACACACACACACACACACACACACACACACACATACATACTCATTTTTACACATACACTTACAATGTTCACTGAAGCTTATCACACACAGACACACACAGTTATCCATGCTCTTTGTGAGTGTGTGCATGCATGCTTGTGTGTGTGTGTGTGTGTGTGCATGCATGCTTGTGTGTGTGTGTGTGTGTGTGTGTGTGTGCGTGTGTGTGTGTGTGTGTGTGTGTGTGTGTGTGTGTCCCCGTATGTGTGTGTGCATGTGCATGTGCGTATGCTTGTGTGTGTGTGTGTGTGTGTGTGTGTGTGTACGTGTGTGTGTGTGTGTGTGAGTGTGTGTGTGTGTGTGTGTGTGTGTGTGTGTGTGTGCGTGTGTGTGTGTGTGTGTCCGTATGTGTGTGTGTGCATGTGCATGTGCGTATGCTTGTGTGTGTGTGTGTGTGTGTGTGTGTGTGTGTGTGTGTGTGTGTGTGTGTGTGTGTGTCTATTTGAGAGTGCATACAGCTAAATTTTCTGCAGCACTTAGTGGCATTCCATTGTAGTTCCCTTATGAGAATGAACCAGGATGTACTGGACTGTATCTATGCAGGTGAAAGTACTGCACTTAGTGGCATTCCATTGTAGTTCCCTTATGAGAATGAACCAGGATGTACTGGACTGTATCTATGCAGGTGAAAGTATCTCCTGAATTGTGGTAAATAACTGCATGCACGTGTGGATAAAAATCACTAATACAAGCACACAAACATACAGACGCACTCTCCCTCTCCGCATGATCTTAAAATCTCTCATAAACTCTCTACGCTGTATGTGGCTTCTTCATGCACACGTGCGCCCGCTCACACACACACACGCACACACTGAAAAAGAAACTAATTGATTACCAGATCAAGCATAGGTTATACATTAACACACACACACACTCACAGTCAAACACACACACACACACACACACACACACACACACACACACACATACATGCACACACGCACGCATGCAGGCACACACACACACACACACCTCTAAAACACATACACACGCATACACACACACTCACACACTCACACACACACACACACGCACACACACGCACACACACGCACACGCACACACACACACTTGCCCAGAAACTCTCAGCTCAAAGAACTCTAGGAATCCACACGAACACACATCCTCCTCCTCACCCCCCCCCCCCCCCCCCCACATCCCGCCCCCTGTCCCTCCTTACCCCCCCATCCCCAGCCCATAGAGCTTTGACAAGCACCAACAACCCCACACACACCTTCTGCAGAGGCCCACTGGTTCAATACCGCCAATCTCTCATTGTATCCATGGGAACCGAGATCACTGGGTCAGATTTTAAGGCATGTCACCAATGACGCCGCCCGACAGGCATGGCTTGTGATAGGCCATGTGTCTTTCTGGGTAGGTCACCCAGTTATGTCAGCTACGGATTCTATGGCAATGTGTTAGCCTCAAAAGCCCGTAACAACCACAAGTAAACAAGAAACATTCTTCAAGAAAACTGTTGGTTAGTGTTTTCACCTGTAACGAACGAACATCACTGCCGTCATCAGATGATGTCAAAGGCTAACCATGTGCCCATGAAGGCCATAATGAGTTTGTGTCAAGTATATAATGATGGCGCACACCTGTTCTCCCAGCAAGAACAATGCTTCTGACATACCTTCTATGGAGGTGTCAGTTTACTGTTGACGCTCTTCATCATCTCAACAACCGGATCTTTTGCTTCCAGAAACTACCAATTTCACGTTACGGTTTAGGATAGCAACAAGCAACGACAAAACTGTATTATGCGAAGTGACTGGCTTAAGTACGAAGGCAGTGGCCAATCAGAATACAGCGTGTCTGGTTTTGCTCTCTTGGTGACAACGACAATAGCTGTGTGTGTGTGTGTGTGTGTGTGTGTGTGTGTGTGTGTGTGTGTGTGTGTGTGTGTGTGTGTATGTATGTGTGTGTGTGTGTGTGTGTGTGTGTGTGTGTGTGTGTATGTGTGTGTGTGTGTGTGTGTGTGTATGTGTGTGTAAAAGACAGACCCTGCAATGCGAACGTTCAGGTAGTATATTATACTTAAGTGAAGTGCTTCGCATTTTCCGTTTCTTGATCATTCATCACTTCAGAGAGATTTTTAGATTCCTGCAGACAGACAGGTGGTAAGTTTTGCCCGAGGGCAGGTCAAAACTTTGTGTACCGAGTGCCCCCTGGGCGAGGTGAAAAAAAAAAAAAAATCCTGATGTGACCACCATGAAAGACGAGATCTGAAGGGTGTGGCATGGCAACAGCTCGTTATCACTCATGACCCGGTAGATAACCTGATGCTCTGGCATCACCGCACGGCCTGCAGGTCTTTGTGAAGACACAGAACGCACAGACCCAGAACCAAGCGCCGTGGTTGATGGTTTTGAATGCTGCTAACTGCTGTCATAAGGATGTGTTTTTTATCATGTTTTTTTTTTTTTTTTCTTCTCTCGATTCATTATTTTATTGTTTCAGCCCATTCAGCCCTACTGTTCCAGCGCTAGTGAATTTCATTCTCAGCCTGACCTTGAACAGCATTCGGGTGAAGTGGCTCGTTTACTCAGACTGGATGGTTAACTCATGACCTGCACTGAAACTGCTCAGAAAGGGAAATAACTTAAAAGACAACTTCTTCTGTGCAGACATGCTCATTTTCATTCGGTTACTCAAATGTTAAACTTGTTTTTTATTGGGTTTTTTTTTTTTTTCACACTTACATTCCATAACAGAGTATTATAAAAGAATAATGCAGGGAAAATAATTGTTTTTGTATGAAAATGACTGACATCATCTCATAATTACCCTTTTCCTCTCTGTGTGTGTATGTGTATGATAATGACCATTTTCTTGAAAAGCGATAACA
>JADBJO010016830.1:0-5000 GCA_016801955.1 Conus betulinus | reverse complement strand
CCCCAAGTACAGACAGGCACCGTTGACCACCCCCAAGTACAGACAGGTGCCATTGACCACCCCCAAGTACAGACAGGTGCCATTGACCACCCCCAAGTACAGACAGATGCCATTGACCACCCCGAAGTACAGACATGTGCCACTGACCACCCCCAAGTACAGACAGGTGCCATTGACCACCCCCAAGTACAGACAGGTGCCGTTAACCACCCCCAAGTACAGACAGGTGCCGTTAACCACCCCCAAGTACAGACAGGTGCCGTTAACCACTCCCCCAGTACAGACAGGCGCTGTTGACCACCCCCCAAGTACAGACAGGTGCCATTGACCACCCTCAAGTACAGACAGGCGCCGTTAACCACTCCCAAGTACAGACAGGCGCTGTTGACCACCCCCCAAGTACAGACAGGTGCCATTGACCACTCCCAAGTACAGACAGGCGCCGTTGACCACCCCCAAGTACAGACAGGTGCCGTTAACCACCCCCAAGTACAGACAGGTGCCGTTAACCACCCCCCAAGTACAGACAGGTGCCATTAACCACCCCCAAGTACAGACAGGCATCACTAAACACCCCCAAGTACAGACAGGCATCACTAAACACCCCCCAAGTACAGACAGGTGCCACTCAACACCCCCAAGTACAGACAGGCATCACTAAACACCCCCCAAGTACAAGCGTCACTAAACACCCCCAAGCACAGACAGGCGCCACTCAACACCCCCAAGCACAGACAGGCGCCACTCAACACCCCCAAGCACAGACAGGCATCACTCAACACCCCCCAAGTACAAGCGTCACTAAACACCCCAAGCACATACAGGCGCCACTCAACACCCCCAAGTACAGACAGGCGCCACTCAACACCCCCAGGTACAGACAGGTGCCATTTGACCACCCCCAGGCAGCGCAGACTCTCCTCTGGTGGGTTGTCACCTGACCACCTGATACAGATTCAGACTGCTTCCTATGGACTGCTGTGCTTGGTTGGGGGCCGGAATAGCTGAACGGATGAGCGACCGGACTGGTAATCTTGGAGCTGCGGGTTCAAATCTCCACCGGCCGTTTTGGTACAGGGGAATTTTTCCCTCAGAATTAACATTCGTTCTGACTTCATTTCCCATACAGTCCTTCGAATGAGACTATACCCCGAGGTTCCGTGTGTGCACGCACGCATAACATCTTGCGCACACGTCAAACTCCCGTCACCAACTTTCGGAACAGAAGGCCAGTGTGGCCGCTGGTATAGATGCCACGCTACACATAGCATGCACCTTCCCCTGAAGTTGAGGTATGGCTGCCTCAATGGCGGGATGTAAAGAACAGTCATACACACAAAGCTCCACTCCCTTTGTTGGGCAGACGGGATTAATCCTTGCCTGTCTACACAGGGGGTGTCCTGCAGGAGTATCAGCCTGCGTAAGCTAAAGACGAAGAAGAAGAAGAAGAAGAAGCTGTGCTTGGGGGGAGGGGATGTGAAGAAGGGGGGGCAGAGGATGTGTGTGTGTGTGTGGGGGGGGGGGGGAAGGGGGCAGAAACGGGACAACCTGGTTGTAGCTAGTTATGGGAGGAGTCAGAATGAACAGCAAAGGAGGAATGACGCTGGACGGGGGAAGGCGGAGGGGGGGGGGTGGGGGGGGGGGGGGGGGGGGGGGGGGGAGGAAAGGGGATATCTGTATCTAACAACTCTTGGTCAACGTTAACTGCACAACGGAAGCTGTTTTATTTCCCTTCGCTCCGGACCAGTCGTTCCGAACGCGTATGTCCTGAAAACGTGTTGCGAAGTCATATAATCACCATTACATGGGTGGACTATCATTGCCGCTGAAACTTCCCCGAGTCTTGAACAGGTGACACAAGTCTGCTCAGGTTAGGCACAGCCAATTATTCGTCCATGTCACATAACTCAATGCATCCCACCTCCTGTGTGACAAGTTTTTTTTTCCACCTTCCTTCACTGTGCTCTAAAAACACCCTCCCCCCCCCCCCACTTCACCACCAGGGCTCTCCCTGAGAAAAAGCAAAAACTGCTGAAATAGTATAAGGCTTGGAAAAAGGATGGCATCACACACACACACACACACACACACACACACACACACACACACACACACACACACACACTCACTCACTCTAACACACACTCTACACACACACACACACACACATACACACACACTCTCTCACACACACACACTCTTTCTCTCTCACACACTCTCACACACACACACACACACACACACACACACACACACACACACACACACACACACACACACACGCCCCATAACAATTTTAAAACCTGTTTTCAAAACGGTGCAATCTGATGCAACTCTGCATGTGTCAAGTGGTGTCTTGTCGACTTCTGCATCCAATCCTGGCCAGGACTTTGTTCACACAACTTTTGTCAATCTCTCTCTCTCTGTGTCTCACTCTGTCTCTCTCTCTCTCTCTCCTTGCCTTTACTCAGACAGACAGACACCATGAAGACTACCTGCTCTCACAAAGAATTGTCATCTGCTCGCTAACCGTAGTCATAACCAACACCCAGCCGATTTCACAGCCATACTTTTTTTTCTTTCATGAGTTTTCTTTCCTTTTTTATTTAATTATTATTTTGTTTACACCCACCCCCACCCCCCACCCCCCACCCCCCCGCCAGCCGCTTTCTCCAATTCTTATATTATTTCAATGAAATCTGAAATTTGTAGAAAAGTGGTGGGAGGCCCTCTCACCCTACCCCCTTCTTCTTCCCAACGTTTCTTTGTGTGTGTGTGTGTGTGTGTGTTGGGTTTTTTTTTTTAAACAAATCTTTGCAGCATCATGTTCACAGTGGCATAGGCTTTGTGCATCTGCATTTGTCTCCTCCTCCACTTGGCTTACATCAGTACGTAGACATACGTCTCACAGTTTGAGAAATCATCGCATGAAAACTGTTCGCGGTCGTGCTCCTTGCTGTGTTTTCACATGTTTATCCTGGGAGTTGAGCCCAGCAACATACTAAACTTTAATGGCTCTAACACGTAGATAGATAAACAGACAGACAGACATACAGACAGATTGATATTGGTAAGGCAATGTTGCTTATAGCCTAGCCGACCACAAAGGGCCATATCAGGGCTGTCGCCGCCTTGAAGTCAACTCACAGGTCATAAAACAAAAACTAAAGAATAAAAATCATTCACATAACAGGATGGATACAACAGAAATGGCAAATATAAGCTTATATATATATATATATATATGTCAAAGACTAAACATAATGTATACCTCACACAGTTCTGTTTCTCTTACGCTGGCACAAGCATTCCCTCTCTCTCTCTCTCTTACTGGGGGGCTTTCACGGGACAAGTTCGCTCGCACAAAGATCAATGAGGGAAATCAGCCAGCAAACAAAGCACCTGATAAAACAGCCCCGTGGTCAAATGTCAGGCAAGCCACATAATGAGAGCCAGCCTTCTGCCTTCCACCCTCCCTACCAACACTCACCCCCCCTACCCTTTCTCCCTGAAGGTCAAAATGCTATGCAAGTCATGTTACCATTAGCAAGACTCAGGAAAGAAGGCCCAAACCCAAGCCAAACTGTGGCCGCACTATGATTAAGTCTGAGAGGGGTGAGTGATGATGAGAAGCAAATCCCCTGACCCAAGGAGTCGAGCCGTGTCTTACAGTGTCCAGACAACCCTACAGTCGAGTCAAAATCAAGCCAGTCGTGCTGTTTGATTCAACTACCGCTCAACTCGCCCTTCCATGGCTGCTTGGAGGTTAGAAACGGCACCACGTGGGAATTAAAATGGCAAGATTAAGAACGAATGCAAAGTCAAGTCTAAAAACAGCGCTATGTGGAGACTGAAAATGCCAAGAATGAGCGCAAAGTCACGTCTAAAAACAGCGCTATGTGGAGACTAAAATGCCAAGAATGAGTGCAAAATCACTTCTAAAAACAGCGTTATGCGGAGACTAAAATGCCAAGAATGAGCGCAAAATCAAGTCTAAAAACAGCGCTATGTGGAGGTCAAAATGCCAGTATCAACAACCAATGCAAAGTCAAGTCTCACACCACTAACAGGCTGATAATACAACAAAGTCTTTCACAAACTATCCCACCACTGATTACAGTGATAATAACACAAAGTCCATCACAAACTACTTTCAAACCAGATCATATCAAAATACTGACAAAAACAAAACAAACCCCAAAAAAAAACCCACATCAGCTGGTAAATCCTGGTACAATTATAAAGGTCTTCATGAACGCCAAACCGAATGGTCTGCACGTGTTGCCGGACGCATAACCAAAACTAAAGCAGACGTTTAATGCCGAGCGGTTGGTCTCACGATCTGTACAGTACAGGGGCCATATCAAGAGCTGTCACCACGCAAAAAAAAAATAACAAGAGCCACAGACTTTACAGCTTTCATCGTCACAGGGCATCCCACCACACTGGGCCCTTCAGAGCACGACGATTCCAACAGGGACAACAGACACATCCTCAAATGGCCACATCTTGAAAAAGAGCATGTCCTGAAAACAACACAAACAAACAAACAACTCAAACAACACCAACAGTTCATGACATGGTAACTAAGCCACTAACATCCTTACGGCAGGCCAGACTAGGCTGTGCTGAAAGCGCCAGCCATTCTGTCGGATTCTTCACACCTGCAAACCAGCACCGCAGAATGGGCAGTGATTACTACTCATCCTGCGTAGTGTGTACAACTTTCACAGCCTTGTCGTCAGATTATAATTCATGCGCGTGTGCGCACACACGCGCGCGCACACACACACACACACACACACACACACACACACACACACACACACACACCACACACACTGCACGAACACAAGTGGGAGACAGCAAAGGAAGATAAACATTAAAAAAAAAAAAAAAAATGCAAGATGAGAGAGTGACAGAAAAGAGGAAACTTGTAGTACAGAATTTCTTAACGATGAGGAAATACTCAAGAGAAAACCTACTCATCCCCTCAAAGC
>JADBJO010016829.1:27500-28909 GCA_016801955.1 Conus betulinus | reverse complement strand
CCAAATACCATTGCAAGCAATGGTAAACAGGTGAATCCCCATGGTGAGATGAACTGAAAACATCAACAGGGGGAAAATGGGGAGGGTGTTGGGATGAAGGTCGTTAGGTAAACTGAGCATGTATGCTTTATGCATCAAGGCAATGATCATAATTATCAGACTAACAAGAATATTGAGAAGAAAACAGTTTGGACTCAAATGTCTCCAGAGAAAACAAAAAGGAAATTGTGGCATCAAATCAAATGGTAAAATGTATCAGTGAAAAACTGTACATTTGTGCAACAGAAGCTTTCATTTATTTTTCAGCCGTCTAGAGAAGCCTCAGTGCTAAAGGTATAACTAGAACATGGTCAGAGTAACATTTGTGAGTGCAAGCACGTATGGCTGTGTGTGTGAGTGTGTGTGTGTGTGTGTGTGTGTGTGTGTGTAAACGAATTCCATATGCATTCGGCAACAAATGAACAGCAACAGAAAGCATGGCCTAGAAATTGAAAATGCGCAGAATGTGGTCGTAATTGAAGTCCATAATCAACTTTCTCTCCTCACATGGGATTTGTAACTTGCATTATGCTTCACGTTGGTGACAGTTATTGCAGTTCTTGTAGCTTTAACGGACTGAATTCCTGAGAAGGAAAATGGGGAGGGAGATGGGTGTTTCTTCCAAAAATGGCACAATAAATAGGTCATCAGTTTCATGGGCATTGATACTCCAAGAGTTATGTTCAATCTTCTGTTTTCTTCAGACTGGCACTAGTTATGTCACTGTTCAGTTTACCATTCTTTTTGCTATTCAAAGCAAGTCCCAAAACTTATCCTGGAAATGTATCCCTTATCCATGCAGATTTGACATCTTGATGGAAGGCCTGGAGTTAATGCAGTACCTAGTTAACAACCTTGGATAGAAATCAACTCGGTCATAAGAAGAGCTGGGATCTTCATGACACCTGAAGACAGCCATCCACAGTCAGACGCCTGTTGATCTTTTCTTTTTCTTTCTGTCTTCCTGTGATGATGATAGGAAATTGAATGGAAAAAAACAATGAAAATTCGTAGATATTTGTAAGAAATGATTGTCTTAAAGGCAAAAGAAGAGCATTTAAATATTCAAGATTATTTTACAATGAAAAATTCCAATCAAGCTCCATATTCTTATTTTGTCTCCTTCTTTTTACCAATAAAGCAGGCCCACATCATTACGTCTTCCCATGTACATGAGTGTTAAGCAATCTTTAAATAATATACATTAATAGAATGTTGATAAAAAAAAAAGGGAAAAAAAGAAATATTGCTTCCTCTAAGTAATGGTCTTACTTGAGTTGCTGTAATCTTCTTTTGAGGCTTTCCATGATAAGTATAAAATATTTTCCTTTTTCACAAAATGACTTAAACAAAACGAATTTAACGTCTTT
>JADBJO010016829.1:17500-20000 GCA_016801955.1 Conus betulinus | reverse complement strand
CGTATGTGCACACATGCAGAAAGAGAGAGTCAGAGACAGAGAGACATGAGAGCAACGGCAACAACGATGCTATTAATTACCCAAATTGCTAATCATCGGAAACAGAATCCCCCCCTCCCCACACCTCCACCCCCGACCCCCACACCCTCCTGTTCCCTGCCAAACAACGACAACAAGAAGAGGGGCTGATGAGAAAGCTGTTCACGTGCAGTTCCGACAGACCCATCCATCAAGTTAATCTCCACACAAACCTATTACATCATTGACCCTGGTGACGATGCCACTGCTAGCTGCCCTCAGGGAGATTCGGCCGTCGGCTCCTGACTGCTCGTCAGAGCGTCAGTGGACGCGCGGGCGCGAGGGGTTGGAAAATTGTAACTTTTTTCTGTGCATGGTGCATGTGGAAGTCATAATATAACATAATAACATCTTGCAACCCAAGGGAATCAACTCATCACTTCTGTGGGTCTTCTTTGCTGCAATGTACATTGCTGTGGGGGGGGGGGGGGGGGGGGGGGAGAAGGTGGGGGACGCATTGACGTTTTTAGGACCGCAGTGCCGTTTTCCATACTTTTCCGGTACTTGTGGTCGAAGTGATTTAGGGTCAGGACTTTGGGTGGTGGTGGTGGTGGTGGTAGTGGTGGGGGGGGGGGGCGTTGGTGGGGGAGGGAAAGGAGTGGGGGTGGGAGGCAGATAGGGGGAGGGGGTGGGGTGGTAATGGTAAAGGTGGTAGTGGTGGTGGTGTGGTGTTGGTTGTGTGGTGGTGGTGGTTATGGTGACGTAAATTAACACCACACACACACACACACACACACACACACACACACACACACATGCTCTCAGCATGTTCACATGTCAAGCACATTCCTACAATTTTTCTTGTTTTTGAGATCTATAAATATTGCAGCCATATTAACATACCCCATATTTTTGTTTCCCCGTTTTCCCCCACGTCGGATAATTCCTTATCGTTGTGGGTAAACAGAAAAAGAAAATGACTCGTTGGAGACGGCACTTGGAGACGGCACTTCAGAGGAGCAAGATTCTGGAAATCGTCATTAAGTGAGTCAAACAGCACGCAAACACCGCCTCAGGGTGAGGGTGCTCGGGTCTGAAGGATATGGTGGCCGTGACATCATCAGCGTGGACGATGTGACATCGTCTGTGTACATTAGTCACGGTTGGCTGAGAAAGAGTTGGGGACATTCACGGGAGCGTCAGTATTTGTTCACGTGTTTCGATCTTTGTTCTTTAGCGGTGTGGGAAGAGGATGAGACGGTGGGAGAGAGAGAGAGAGAGAGAGAGAGAGAGAGAGAGAGAGAGAGAGAGAGAAGCTGCTGATGAGGATGGCGGTGGGTGGGTTGGGGGGGGGACTGGCAGTGAGGGGGGGGGGGGGGGGGGCGTATTGTGATTGTCTGGGAGTGGGCGAGAGTACAGTCGGATGGAGAGGAGGTATTTTCGTGTGGTGTGGTGGACGTAGGGCGGGGAATGGGGGGGGGGGGGGGGGCGAGAGAGGGACAGTCCGGAGAAGGGGAGGTATTTTTGTGCGTGCGCGCGCGCGCGCGCGCGTGTGTGTGTGTGTGTGTGTGCGTGCGTGCGTGCGCGCGTGCGTGCGTGCATGCGTGTGTGTGTGTGTGTGTGTGTCTGTGTGTGTGTGTGTGCGCGTGTGTGTGTGTGTGTGTGTGTGTGTGTGTGTGTGTGTGTGTGTGTGTGTGTGTGTGTGTGTGTGTGTGTGTGTGTGTGTGCATTCGCGTGCGCGTGCGCGCGTATGTGTGTGTGTGTGTGTGTGTGTGTGTGTGTGTGTGTGTGTGTGTGTGTGTGTTTTGCGTGATTGCGTGCGTGCGTGCACGTGTGTTTGTGTGCGCACGTGTGTGTGTGTGTGTGTGTGTGTGTGTGTGTGTGTGTGTGTGTGTGTGTGTGTGTGTGTGTGTGTGAGCATGCATGTAAGTATATACTTTCGTTTTCCTCGGCAATTCACTGTCGATCCAGTGATGCCAGTATCTCAGAAGTCCTCATTGCTGGGCTCGCTGGGGCGTATGGACACATCAGAAGACGGTCAGGTCAACTGGACAGGTGCCTCCAAGAGGCCCATGGACGTTGTGGCTATCCCGCTTTCCCTATCGTAGGTCATCTGGTCACTCCTGCCGGCTCTCTCCAAAGGAGATGAAGGAGCTGAAGACCTTTGTCACGGGCGGCGAAGACTTCTTTGTCAAGGGATGCGAAGTACGTCTTTATTAAGAGGGGTGAAAACAAACTTTTTAAGGGGAGCCAAAGACCTTCTTTGTCAATTGGAGGGGGAGGGGAGGAGGGGGAGAACTTTTTTTTATCAAGAGGGGTTAAACCTTTTTTGAAGGGAGGCGAAGACCCTCTTTGTCAAGGGAGGCGAAGACCTTCTTTGTCATAGGAGGTGAGGCCCTTCTTTGTCAAGGGAGGCGAGGCTCTACTTCGTGAAAGCGAGACGACGTCCTTCTTTGTCAAGAGAGGCATAAACCTTCTTTGT
>JADBJO010016829.1:12500-15000 GCA_016801955.1 Conus betulinus | reverse complement strand
AAGTTAATGTATCATTAGTCAGGCTTAACACATCAAGGTTATCGCTGCATTTATACACGCATATGCTCACTCTTGAACCCACCAACCATTCACCTCTGTCTGGGAATGGGATGTCATGTATTCGTTTCCCTCCTAACACGACTGAGAACACGAAGTACAATTTCTATGCTAATTATAATTACACATGAAAAATCCAATCACGCAAAATGGCATAATCAACACATTAAAGATCACTCTTCCTAATCCCTGGCCAGGTTTCCATACACGCTTGCACACCAAACCATAGTTCTCAAACAAGTCACTTCAAGGAAATCGGAAATGAATGAGGCAGGGAACAGCAAACAATAAACAGTAAATAAGTGGGGTAGTCTTTGCTCCCATAAGAAACCTAACACAGAGTAACTTTTATTCAAGACTGGCACAGCCTTTTAGACCTGAATAAAGTCAGACAAATACAAAGACGAACAATCTAATAGTGGGGGAAAAAAACAAGCGCAGGCCAACAACTAAATTGTCTTGATAGTAATGACTTGGCAAACTTCAACCTCCTGCTGTCCCCCCCTCTCCCCCCCCCCCCCCCCCCCCCCCCCCCCTCCATAAGTTCAAAGTTTTGCCAAGTCATTACTATCAAGACAATTTAGTTGTTGGCCTGCGCTTGTTTTTTTTTCCCCCACTATTAGATTGTTCGTCTTTGTATTTGTCTGACTTTATTCAGGTCTAAAAGGCTGTGCCAGTCTTGAATAAAAGTTACTCTGTGTTAGGTTTCCTTATGGGAGCAAAGACTACCCCACTTATTTACTGTTTTAAGTCACTTCAAGTTTTTCTTCAGCAATAGACGATGGTGACGCCCTTGGTTGACTGGCACCAGGTTCTCCTTTTTTTGTCTAGTTCACCCACCTCTGGGTTTCGAACTCAGTCTTTCTTTCTCGGCTTGTCTTTTACACCCAAGGCCTTGCTGTCACTTCTGTCGCCCAAACCACGTTTCTTTCGACCCTACTCTGTCCTGCTCACTCTTCTCTCCTGTCTCTACTCTGTTCTTCTCTCTTTCGTGGTGTTCTCCTCCTCTCCCTGATTTTGTTCTCCCTCAGTTTATATAGGGATGGACACAAAGGATTTCCCTTTGGGCCATGCCTCTGTCCATGTTGCTTTTCTACCACCTTGTTCCACGTACACTGAGTTCCCCTCTAGCAACATTCTTCTCCACATCAGCATTTACACACATCCCTACCAAACTGCGTAGCGAACAACTACTTCGCACCAAATGGACATAAAAAAAAATTTCCGCCAACTCCAGGAGCCACTTTAACACAGTAATTATCCTAGAAAAAGCTACATTATTGACGTCCACACGCATTCAACTAGCCTGACAAAGCATCAACCCAGTGCCCTACGGCAGTATCATCTGAACAAGCCCAAGACTCCTGCTCTTCAAGGTCTGTTCACAAAACATCTTCAGCTGACTAGTCGACTGCGTGTTTAGCGCCCACTCGATGCTCCGAGGTCCTAGTGGGTAATTTTCTTCCCTTTTGCTATTGGGATGGTGCGAACTCGGGAGGGTCCTCACTACCTTAGGTGCCATCTATCACCTGACCACTTCAACCTCCTTGTCACAGTTCGGCCGTAATTAGTGAGGGCGTACTGCTAATCGGCCTATTTCCTATTTCTGCACCACGCGCGGCATTCTTTCCCTCTACAGTGCTGAAGTCCCCTTGTGAGAGGTTTCGCACCCTCAACAGTCATCTTCTGAATATTCATTTCCCAGAAACAATCACAGGCGCACGCAATCACACACACACACACACACACACACACACACACACACACACACACACACACACACACACACGAGCGCGCGCGCGTGCGCGCATGCACACGCTCACTCGCTCCTACGTGCACACATATGCCTTGCCTGCATGCACACATACATACTCACACGTGTGTGCACATACATGCACACACATGAACATGCACGCGCATACACACACGCACGTGCATATACACCCACATGCAAAACCACATACACACATTTCGAGGGAATATACACATACATATGCAAGTGCGTGCGTATGCTCATACAAGCCCACGAACCACACACACACACACATGTACATGCACTTCTGCACACGCACACACACACACGCACGCGCGCACGCAAACACACACACAAACACACACAGAGGTGTGCGCGCACAAACATACACACACCAACGCACATACGTGCACACACACACGCACACACACTCATGCATACACACACACGCACATCATGCACACACATGCGCTCGTACACACACATGGGCCCGTGCCCACACATCCATACACACATGTGTACATTCACTACACACACATACAATGACAAAAATGGCACAACCAATGTTAGGTAGGTACTTAAGGTCTGACCAGCGCGTTGGGCTGATGCGTAGGTCAGACATCTACTAAGTCGTAGCCACGAGACCCTCTTCTTCAATTCTCTCATCTTAGTTGTTAATTCATTTATCCA
>JADBJO010016829.1:0-2500 GCA_016801955.1 Conus betulinus | reverse complement strand
CCCCCCCCCCCCCCTCTCTCTCTCTCTCTCTGTCTCTCTCGCTGTCTCTCTTCCTCTCCCCCTCTTTCCCTCTCTTGTACATGTGTCTATGTCCATCTGTAAAAGGAATGAGAGAGACAGACAGGACAGACAGACAGACAACAGACAGACAGACACACTCATACTCACACACACACACACACACACACACACACACACACACACACACACACACACGTACGCGCGCGCGCAATGCGCGCGCGCACACACACACACACACACACAACACACACACACACACACACACACACACACAGAGATAGAGAGAGAGAGAGAGAGAGAGAGAGAGAGAGAGAGAGAGAGTCACCTCCGACCAGGTTTAGCGAATTTTTCACCTTTCTAGCCACAACTGTCCCAGTGGCTTCCACGCCTGCTGCGGTGTACACACGTCGTATCAACACAAGTCATCTTGTGCTCAGCGTTACCTAGTCTCCTGGTTTCGTTGCATCTGTCTGCTGTCGGTCTCAGTGTAAAGTCTGCTGTCCTTGGTTACAGGATGTTTTGTACAGTGTTTACAGATGAATTATAGACCCGTCGTGTCGGTGTCTCTCGCTGGTCTTTTCATCTTGTCCTGTACTATCTTTTCTGTCTCTCAGTTTATGGGTTGTCTCAGTCTGTTCTGACTGCCTGTCTGTCTGTACTCTGTGTTCTCTCTCTCTCCGTCTCTCTCTCTCGCTCTCCCTCTCTCTGTATTTTTGTGTGGGTCAGTCGCTCTCTCTCTCTCTCTCCTGCTCTCCTCTCGTCTCTCTCTTCTCCCCTCTCTCCTCCTCATCTCTCCCTCTCTCTCTCTCCTCTCGTCACATAGACACTCTCTCTCTCGCTGAGTGTTTGCGGTGCATATGTGCATCAATTGTCGTGTCAAGTGAGGTCTCAGGCTGTGTGCGTGCGTGCGTGCGTGTGTGTGTGTGTTTGTGTGTTGTTGTTTGTGTGTGTTTGTGTGTGTGTGTGTGTTGCGTGTGTGGTACGTATGGTTGTTGTGTTGGTATGGGTGTTATGAACATTTTATGTGTGCGTTTGTGTGTTGTGTGTGTTGTGTGTTTGTGTGTGTGTGTTTGTTGTGTGTGTGTGTTTGGTGTTTGTGTGAAGAGAGAGAGATAGAGATAGAGAGTAGAGAGATGATATAGAGAGGGGAACCAACAGGGAAAGGATGCACAGAGAGGGAGGCAGAAACGGACAGACAACTGCCATCGAGAAAGAGAACACCACAACCAAAACCACCAACAAAAGTGGAGGTTTTAGGGTGTAGTGTCGTCCAACTTGTGGCATGAATCTACTCCGGTTTTTTGTCAACTCAAATGTGAAGGCCTTTGTGCACAGATGAGATAACATTCCCTAGTACAGTGACTGACAGCTCTCCACACAGACGTTCTATCTCTCTCCTCCTCCCTCCCAATCCATCCTCTCTCTCCGACTCTTCCCGCTCCTCATCGTCTCATCCTCTCTCCATCGACCTCTCGCTCGCTGATCACTCCCCCTCCTCTCCTCTCGTTCGCCCTCTCTCTCTCTCTCTCTCTCCTCTCGTTCTCTCTCTCCTCCTCTCTCTCTCTCTCTCCTCCTCTTTTCTCTCTCCTCTCCCCGTCTCACTCTCCTTCTCACTCCCCAGCTCCCTCCCTCCAAATCAATCCTCTCCGCTCTCTCCTCTTCCTCGCTCCTCTCCTCCCTACACCTCCCTCCTCTCTCTCTCATCACCTCTCATCTCCCCCCTTCGGCCGCCTCGCCCTCGCTCGCTCGCATCTTACTCATCGCTGTGTATTGTGGGTTTGTGTGTGTGTGTGCGTGTGTTGTGTGGGTGTGTGTTGTGTGTTTGTTTGTGGTGACCTCTTCCCTTGACCATTGTGTTTTTTGTGTTTTTTGACCTTGGGTTGTAGTGTTTAAATATTATAAATATTATAATATATTATAGACAATATATAATATATATAAAGAGATTATATTTATTATATATAGATATATATATTAATATTACATGCACCACACACCCCCACACACACACACACACATATATATATATATTATATATAGATTTTGTATATATAAGTGCGTTGTGTTGTGTGTGTGGTGTGGTGTGTGTGTGTGTGTGTGGTGTGCGTGCGTGCGTAGCGTGTCGCGCGTTGTGTGTGTGTGTACGTGCTCATTTCCACCATGTAGCCTATTCCTGATGTGATGACTGATTAAATTCTTTATTTGATCTTTTTTCCCCCTCCTATCCCATTCTCTGTCACCCCCCCTCGGCCAATATCCCCCATTACGCCTCTCCTTTGCGCTTGCTCTACCCAGCCACACTAAGATCATGCACGATAGGCCCGGTTGCTTGCACCCCACAGACAATGACCAAACCAATTTGCCCTGCTTGAAACAGCCCGCCGTTGCCGTGATAAACTGCGCCCGTCGCTGGATCACTTCAAAGGATTCAGCAGTCGCTTTTTTCCCGTATGCCATCCGATGTCATGCCCTCATTATG
>JADBJO010016828.1:25000-35000 GCA_016801955.1 Conus betulinus | reverse complement strand
CTCTGGTCAGCCTGAACTCGCCCAGCGAGTGGAAGGCGGTGCGCGAGGTGCTGAAGATGAAAGGGTCCGGGACGATTTCACATCGGGTTGAGGACTCGGCGTGCTCCTAATATGTAGGATTTCATTTGTGTGTGTGTGATTTTTTTTAATGTCGATATTACTCTTTCTGTCTCTGTGTCTGTCTCTGTTTGTCTGTCTCTGTGTGTCTGTATCTGTCTGTCTGTTTCTCTACCCCTCTCTCTCCTATATCTACCTGTCTATCTGTCTGTCCGTCTATCTGTCAATCTAGCTATCCACCTACCTGATTACCTACCTACCTACCCACCTACCTACCGCGCGCGCGCGGGCATGCTCGTGTTTGTGTATGATATTACTGCAATTTTCTTGTCAGGTATATATGTACTTTGTTTTTGTAATCCAAAGCCCACAAACCCTTTAAAATGGGGTTTTGGGCATTCTCCCCCCCCCCCCCCCCCCCCCCCCCCCCCCCCCCCCAAACGTAGATTTATTGTGCCTGCCTGTCTGTCCATCTGTCAGTTTCTCCCCCTTCCATTGCCTTCACGTTATCTTGTATTTCACATTGTTTAGGTATGGAATGTTCCTTCACTGGGTAGATAACACTGTTGCATACTATACTTACAAAAGTGAAGGTACACAAGAAGACTCCTCTTCGCACTGCTCTTTACTTCAAATGGAGTCATCTTGCAGACAGTTCTAGCGTCTCCCACGAAAAATGTGATGATGCTGCTTTTCGCCACCAATTCTTGTGTGAATTTGACTCGAAATCTGGAACCGTCGATGCCAGACCGGTGCCTGTTGTCACGCTTGCTACGGCTCGAAAACAGTATCCTGTGTCCGTCATCAGTTGCTCGGCAGGTCACGTGGTACACGAGTTCCTAGCTTGTGATCTGCTGAGCGATTGTTTGGTTACACGAGGGCCTAGGGGGCAATCTTCATGCTCCACTGATCGTGATCCTTCTCCTCCGCCGCCCTCCTTTCTGTGTGGCAATCGGCTGCAGGAGGTGCCTTACATGTTGGTGTGTGACCATCGCGCGGACTGCAGCGATCAGAGCGACGAGGAGTTTTGTGTGCACCCCCCGTGCCCTCCCCACACTACTACTTTTGACTGTGGTGACCGCCAGGTAAGTGTGCATGAAGCAGTGAGGAAAGGAAGAAAATGAATGAAGAAAGAAAAAAAGAAGAAAGAGAAGAACGGAGGAAGGAAACAACAAACAAACTAACAAAATGAGTGAACCAGGACAGTTTGTGGTTTCCATGTCTGTGCACAGACAGAGAGAGAGGGGGGCGAAAGACAGGGAGAGAGAGAGAGAGAGAGAGGGAGAGAGAGAGAGAGGAGAGAGGGAGAGAGGGGAGAGAGAGAGAGGGGGGAGAGGGAGAGAGAGACAGAGGGAGAGAAATAGAGAGACAGAAAGAGACAGAGAGAGACAGAGTCAGAGAGAAAGAAAAAATGCCAAAACATGGGCGTAAAATTGCGTCCGGAATGCAAACTAGTCCATATCCCGATCGTGATCCTGAGCGCTCACTTCAAATAAAATAGTTGACTCACTACACTTATTTGCTTGACCCACACGTTGAAATGGTAATTTTCTTCTTTGCGATGGAAATACAGGTGTTATCTTCCCTTACTTTGTGTTGTCTGGAATAGGGTCTGTTGATGCTGAGATGACCCCTGACCTAGAGCTGGACACCTTTCCATGAGCAGACGGTCACACAGTGACTGTTTCATTGAATGCTCATGTGAAGCTGTCTGGGTTTGAATTCTCTCTCTCAGCTCATAATGCGTCCTAGTCCTGTTGCCTACTGGAACTGTCTTTGGAAGTGTAGTTTGTTCCTTCTGCTACATGAAGAAAGAGAACATTCCTTTTACGTCTTCGCATCAGTACAACACTGGCACCTAAAAGAAATAACCTCCAAATTTCTTCCGACGAAATTTCATAGCGACGAATATTTTCAATACATTGATATTTTTGTCCAGAAATTTTCCATTCATCTTGCATCTAGAGCATGGAACATTTGGTCTGATACATACAATAGAGTAAAAAAAAAGAAGAAAAAAAGAAAAAAAGAGGATACAGAGCATGAATAGGAGCTTTAGTCTGGTCTGGTATCATCTGTGCTTTGCCTCTGTCTGTCTATCTATGCGCGAGTGTGTGTGTGTGTGTGTGTGTGTGTGTGTGTGTGTGTGTGTGTGTGTGTGTGTGTGTGTGTGTGTGTGTGTGCGTGCGTGCGTGCGTGCGCGTGCGTGCGTGCGTGCGTGCGTGCGTGTGTGTGTGTGTGTGTGTGTGTGTGTGTGTGTGTGTGTGTGTGTGTGTGTGTGTGTGCGTATATGTGTGCGAGCTCATAGATTTGCAAACATTGTCATAATAGTTGTTTTGACATCAATACACAGCCACAGGAGAAAAAAAATAAGCCCAAACAGCAGTTCAACCAAAATAAATCCATTCCTCAGTTATATGCCTTCACTCATTGATTGACAGTGCCTGCAGCTCAGCCAGAAATGCGACAACATGGTGCAGTGTGTGTCTGCGAACGACGAAAAGGGGTGTAAACAACACCTGGCCACGCTTCAAAGCTACGCAGGCAGTCCTTTCCTTTCAATGATCGTAAGGTGGTCATCAAGGAAACAACCAAACACACTCTTGTCTGGATACCTCACGTCAAGAGAGTACTGCCCAAGATCTCACTTCCTGTGTCCTACTCCCGACACATGACCTTGTGTCTGCCAGTCTATCTGCGATGTAATGCCATCCACGACTGCCCGGGGCGTGAGGATGAAAGCAGACTGCCAGACGTACCAGTGTCCTGGCTACTATCGTTGTCGCCGGTCCGCGTGTGCGTGTCTGCCGAGCACGTGTGTGACGACAGGTATGGCCAGTGCCCTCAGAATGATGATGAGCTGTTGTGCCACTTCACCTGTCCACCTCAATGTAGGTGCTTCGGGTTGGCGTTTTACTGTAACTGGTCTGTCGCTATCGGTGACCATCCAGAACTTCGCTTCTTGAACGCAGACAGGAGCAACATGACGTTGATGGACTTGATGAACATCACCATGCTGGTCCACGTCAGTTTGGCGTCTTGTTTTCTGTCTCACGTTCAAGCACCTGCTCTGCCTAACTTGATCAGTCTGGACCTCAGCGATAACCTCATCACCTATCTTCTACCTGGTGACTTCAGTACCCTCAGATCTCTGCAAGTGCTTGTTTTAGCGGGAAACCCACTTGACCTTCAAGACGGTCTCTCTGGTCTGTCCACGTACACCAAACTTCGCATGTTGGACCTGTCCCGTGTGAGCGTGGACGCAGTGAACTTGGATCCTTTGCACACACTGACTCATCTGGAACTGCTCAACCTGTCGGGCAGCGAAGTGCGTCACGTGCACGGCTCGGGTTTCCGGGTTCTACGATCGTTGCGCTCTGTGGATCTCTTAGGATGTCCGGTAATCACCTTTCCTCCACAGTTGTTCCACAATCTTCTCAAACTTCGGTCCGTGACAGCCAGTAATTATAAACTGTGTTGCCCAGCGCTTCTTCCCCAGGAGTTCAGCCCTGAGTGGTGTCGGGGTTCCGAAAGACGCCGCCGTGTCGTCCTGCCAGGACTTAATGCAGAGTCACCTCCACCGGGTTATCCTGGCTCTGCTAGCCATGCTGGCGTTGGTGGGAAACCTCACCAGTTTCCTGTACCGCACCGTCTTCGACAAAGGAACGCGACAGTTAGGATTTGGTGTCTTCGTCCTGCATCTGTGTGTGTCTGATTTCTTGATGGGGGTATACCTGATGGTGTGATTGGACTGGCTGACTACAGATACAAAGACATCTACCTGTGGAACGACTACACCTGGAAACACAGCACCACCTGCAGGGTGGCCGGGTTTCTGTCTCTCCTGTCCTCTGAGGTGTCCGTCTTTCAGATCTGCTTCATCACCATGGATCGCTTTCTGGTGCTGCGCTTTCCCTTCAGCCAGTTCCACTTCGCGCCGACGTCAGCGCATCTGGCCAGCAGCGCCGCCTGGTGGGCGGGGCTCATGCTGGCCGCCACGCCTCTGACCCCTGTGACGTCACATTGGGCAGTTCTACAGTCAGACCAGCATCTGCATCCCGCTGCCCATCACGAGGACTGAGTTCCGGGACAGCATTACTCCTTCGGTATCTGGATCGCCCTCAACTTCGTCCTCTTCCTGTTCATAGCTTCGGGGCAGATGTTCATCTACTGGTCGGTCACCTCCAACATGTTGACCGGCTCCGGCACCATTGGCAGGAAGTCCACGGACCAGGTTCTCGCTCGGCGGCTGATCACCGTGGGCCGTGTCGGACTTCGCCTGCTGGTTTCCTATCGGCGTCCTAGGGATGGCGGCGATCGGAGGCGTGGACGTTCCGGGGGAAGTCAACGTCATCATGGCCGTCTTGGTGCTGCCGCTCAACTCGGCCCTCAACCCGTTCCTGTACACCGTCAACGTCATTCTGGAACAGCGGAGGAAGAGCCGTGAGAAACAGCTGATGGTCGTTTTGTCTCAGTTGCAGGACGTTCTGCTGTGAGTTTGCTGGCAGCATCCGGTTGTTGTCTTCCTCATGACAGCCCTGATATTATGGCCCTTTACGGTCGGCTTGGTTTGAAGCAACATTCTCTCTGTCTCTGTCTCTGTGTCTGTCTTGTCTCCCTGCCTGCTTGCCTGTCTACCGCCTGCCTGCCTGTCTGCCAGTCTGTCTCTGTCTGTCTGTCTGTCTGTCTGTCTGTCTGTCTGTCTTTGTCTGTCTGTCTGTCTCTGTCTCTCTGTCTGTTTCTCTCTCTCTGTCTGTCTCTCTGTCTCTGTCTTCTCTCTCTCTCTCTCTCTCTCTCTCTCTCTCTCTCTCTCTCTCTCTCTCTCTCTCTCTCTCTCGCTCGCTCGCTCTCGCTCGCTCGCTCGCGTTGTCTTCATCATCCTTCTGTGTCTTCTTGGTGTCACTCAGCTACACAATCCAGACGTTAATGTTGCTAAATGAGGCAGCCCGTGCCTAGGTCCTTTCAACAGTTGCACGGTTTTAGTTCTGCGCTCTGTTTTTGCAGCATGAATACACGAAAAAGGCATCAACCAGTTACTGACCTCTGGCAGGTAGCAGATATGTCCCTTAGGTCCCTAGTCTTAATGTGCATGCCAAGTCTTAATGTTCGTCAATAGTCTCAATGTATGTCCCTAGTCTTCATGTGCGTTCATAGTCTTAATGTGCGTCCCTAGTCTTACTGTTTGTCAATAGTCTTAATTTATGTCCCTAGCCTTAATGTGCATCCCTGTGCATGCCTGCACCCTATGTGTGTGAACACAGCACAGGCTGCCAAGGTTGGTGCAGGATTGCTCCTGGCTGGTTGGTTCGACAAGTCGAGGACAGTGCTTCTCTGGGTCCTACTCGCACCTTCGGGTGTATCTTTTTTTTCAGCATGTTGTGATGAAAAAATCATCAAGATCTAATGATTAGTAGTCAAAGACCAACTGCAGGTGACCATTCTGAAAACTTGAAATTATTTTAGTAGGAAGAAAAGACACCGTACGTTGGTGTTCTCAGTGACATCAGCCAATCATTGGCAATCAAAGACAAACTGTAGGTGACGATTCTGAAGGTTGGAAAGTATTTTAGTAAATACACCTGATGTACTCAGTGACATTTCCACAATGAACAGCAGCATGTATATGCTTTGTTTGGCTGACCTACGCTGTTCTTTTGGGCGTCATACTGACAATTGTGTATCTGAATTTTTTTTTTAACGGAAAAACACGGACATTTTAACAATACGTACAACGTATTATTTTTTCTTACGTGGTGCATCATTTATAAAAAGTTACGTTTACGTGAACATCATTTATAACAGCTACGCATAGCATCATTTTATAATAGTTACGTGGAACATATCATTTATAAAAGTTACGCGGAACATATCATTTATAAAAGTTACGTGGAGCATCATTTATAAAAGCTATGTGGAGCATCATGTATAAAAGTTACGTGGAACATATCATTTATAAAAATTACGTGGAGTATCATCATTTATAAACGTTTCATGTAGTATTATTTTTATAAGTGTTTCCAACCTATGTGTTTGGAAATCGACCACGGAAAAAATGGTGGATAAGATTAGAATCTTGACTGTTTTCAAAATAACAAAATGTGGATTTTTAGAGTGTTAAAGATGAAATAGATTTTTCCCATGACAAGTATTAAACGTAACGTGAAATTACAGATTCGTAAAAATTTATTTTTCAGTAGGGAATGCTAAATGATGGTGCTGCTTTTCATGCAAGATCTCTCTCTCTCTCTCTCTCTCTCTCTCTCTCTCTCTCTCTCTCTCTCTCTCTCTCTCTCTCTAAACACTTATGTCTTAGAGTTCAAGTGTTTAAGTTTTGTTGATCTTAAACATGCTTGCAATCAGAATTCAAGATTGTGTGCTCGAGAACTGGACTGCAACAAACTCTTGAGAGAACATGGTCCCTTTGGGGAATACAATAATAAAGGTCGAGGTCATAACGTGGTCTAATAAAGTAATGTAGGAAGTGTGACAGTCTGTGGGTCTTTGATGAAGAAACTTTTAATTGCTGGTGTGTGGTGCTGGTAATGACGAGAACTTGCTATCATCAACTGTTTGGACCATCCTGTCGTGACACGAGACCAAGAACCAAGTAGAAAAAGAAAAATCATTTTTCAGTCTGGCGTAAGGCTCTATTGTAAGAGGACTATCAACGAACAGTTTGTTTGGAAGAAAAAGGTTCGTAACAAGACACGTTGTCGCTCTTCCAAATTTTCTGTTAGACCGGCTACAATACAGGACGACTCCATGCTGATGCGGTATTCCTCTTGCAACTCCAGCCCCATTACTGTATTTCAAACAGACAGCTCTTTACTGTATGAAGAAGGGAAATACATTGTACGCTTCTTCTTCTTCTTCTTCTTCTGCGGTTGATGTTTTTGGTTTGCGTCACATCTTCAATCTTGTCGCCACGATCAATCCCACAGTCTACTCGAGGTCATGAGGGCTGCCAGAAAGCTGCATCTATAGTTCTGCACCCTCTGGCCAGGTTTGACGCCGTAGTAGAACATAATGAGCTGGACAGTGTTGGAGGATGTATTCAGAGCCCTGAGATCCAGTGCCACACGAACATTCGTCTGTGTGGGCAATCTTAACTCGGTTGAGGTGGCTCCTCACTTTTAAATGCTCATAGCCGCCAGTTCTCAGTCTGAACAGGATGTTTGCTGGTATCTCTGGAGCTGATGGACTGGATCTGTACCACTGTCTGCTCCCAGCCTTCTCTTCCCCTGGCTTTGGTGTTGGTTGTGGATGATTGTTTTGTCCTCTCTGTAGGTCACTGGGTGGCTGCTGAACTGCTCTATATTGCTGTCTGACTTGGATAGAGCGTCAGCCTTCTCATTCCAAGTAATCCACAGTGGGATGGAATCCACTGGAGTACAATAGCAGGTCGTCCTGAAAGATCGTGGATGGCTTTTTAAATTTTTTTTTTTCAGCAGCTGTTCACTTCTGTTGCTCTGAAGTCCCTGCAGCAGAGATCTACAGTCTGTTAAGAAAGCAACCTTGGGTGGTGATTTGATTGAGTTTGTGAGCGCTTGTGCAGCACGGTTCAAACTCGAGAGATCATTTTGGTTTGTATCACACCAAAGCATGAGAGCAAAGCTTTTTAAAGGAGGCGGCTATGAGCATTTAAAAGTGAGGAGCTATGAACTCCATCAGAGCTGGAACTGAAATGGTGAAATTCCGGTACAACCAGGCTTATTATCATTATTTTTTTTCGATTCAGTTTCGTCTTTAACTCATTTACTACCGCTAGTTTTCCCCCCCTTTATTTAATGTGGCATCTATGCTTTATTGAATTATAAACAAAGCTTGCTCTTATGTCTCAGATTATAGAAATAGGGGGGTGATAAGCCTTCATATCTGCAGTGGTAGATGATTCTGCCTAACTGACAGTATGTGCTTGAGTGGGTGAATGGGGAATAAATAAATGCTTCTCAAAATGAACCTTCAGCAAGCTTATAGTCTCCAAAGCGGGAGACCATCTCCAATGGGGAGAAAGCTCACTAACATATAACTCCTGGTCAGATACCGGTATTTCGAAACCTGATTGTTTCTCCTCAGTGACACGGAAAGTGGTAATTTGACTCCTCTGCCTTTTCGGTTTTAAGAAGAATGCTATACCAGAAAAAGGCTGGTGTGCAATACCATAGTATGTTTGTTGAGTTTTCAAAAAACTAACTAAAGGTCCCATCTAAGAAGCAAAAGAAAATCATGAAAGAACAAAACAAGCTACATTTTCTTGTGAAAAGTAGAAAATATAAAAAGATAACCTCTTAAGACACAAGTGCTGAGGGCCAGTTCTTGGAATGAATCCGCAAGGGACTAAATTACAATGAAACAATAAATTCCAAGGATAAGTACCGAGCACCATTTCCAGCAACTTACAGAGCAGCTAGGTGTTGCAATGACTGCAAGAAATATTGAATTATAAACAAAGCTTGCTCTTATGTCTCAGATCAAAATTAAAACCGAAAAGGCAGAGGAGTCAAATTACCACTTTCCGCGGTCACTGAGGAAAACAATCAGGTTTCGAAATACCGGTATCTGACCAGGAGTTATATGTTAGTGAGCTTTCTCCCCATTGGAGATGGTCTCCCGCTTTGGAGACTATAAGCTTGCTGAAGGTTCATTTTGAGAAGCATTTATTTATTCCCCATTCACCCACTCAAGCACATACTGTCAGTTAGGCAGAATCATCTACCACTGCAGATATGAAGGCTTATCACCCCCCTATTTCTATAATCTGAGACATAAGAGCAAGCTTTGTTTATAATTCAATATTTCTTGCAGTCATTGCAACACCTAGCTGCTCTGTAAGTTGCTGGAATGGTGCTCGGTACTTATCCTTGGAATTTATTGTTTCATTGTAATTTAGTCCCTTGCGGATTCATTCCAAGAACTGGCCCTCAGCACTTGTGTCTTAAGAGGTTATCTTTTTATATTTTCTACTTTTCACAAGAAAATGTAGCTTGTTTTGCTCTTTCATGATTTTCTTTTGCTTCTTAGATGGCACCTTTAGTTTTTTTTTTTTGAAAACTCAACAAACATACTATGGTATTGCACACCAGCCTTTTTCTGGTATAGCATTCTTCTTAAAACCGAAAAGGCAGAGGAGTCAAATTACCACTTTCCGCCACTGAGGAGAAACAATCAGGTTTCGAAATACCGGTATCTGACCAGGAGTTATATGTTAGTGAGCTTTCTCCCCATTGGAGATGGTCTCCCGCTTTGGAGACTATAAGCTTGCTGAAGGTTCATTTTGAGAAGCATTATTTTATTCCCCATTCACCCACTCAAGCACATACTGTCAGTTAGGCAGAATCATCTACCACTGCAGATATGAAGGCTTATCACCCCCCTATTTCTATAATCTGAGACATAAGAGCAAGCTTTGTTTATAATTCATATTTCTTCAGATCTGTTGGTTTTTAAAACTTCCTTTTATCATCCTATTCTTAACAGATGTTGCTCCCCCACGGGGTTGAGCACTTTAAGATTTTTATTAGGCGTTTTAGCAGTATTTTTGATATATATATATATATATATATATATATATATATATGTATGTATATCTGTCCAACGGACCTGAAAGTTGATTTAAAGGCGGTGACAACCCTGATGTGGTCCTTGCGGTAGGTTGGGCTATACGCAACATCATCTGTCTGTCCTCCTGTCAAAATGTTTCAATTCGAGAAATCGATTTTTTTTTTTTTTTGCGTATACAAAATGAAAATAAACCAATGCGCCCAGAAACTGCCTCGTCGTATGGAAGGCTTGAACGACAAATCAAACGCAGTTATTTCCCTTAGACTGACATTGCGCTGAAGGGGGACACGGATAGTTTATTTGAAATGAATGTTTCTGCACTGAACAGCAAACTTTCAAAATACAATCCGCATATGTGCGGACGTCAGTCAAAATCTAGAGT
>JADBJO010016828.1:10000-20000 GCA_016801955.1 Conus betulinus | reverse complement strand
GTCCCCAGCCAGTAAGGTGCTGACTCGCCAACGTCTGCCTGCTTCAATGGGTGCTTGGAGCTCACATGTGTAGGCATGACAAGCAGACGGAAACATTGCACCAGGCAATTCAAGAAAACCAAAGAAGTTTCCAGCACTTCGTTTTGCAAAGCTGGAATGTGAGAATCATGTGCCCAGGAATCTCAGACGACCTTGCACAGGTAAAAGACTCCATCCAGGAAAACTGCTATCATAGACAGGGAGCTTACAAGACTCAACGTGAGCATTGAGGCCCTCCAAGAAACCAGACTACTCTCTAGTGGCTCTCTCAGGGAAGAAGACAACTACACGTTTTTCTGGAAAGGGAAGAAAAACACCCAGTGAACCACGAATACATGGAGCTGGCTGTGCAGTAAAGAACAGCCTTCTGGCATCAGTGGAACCCCAAACAGGTGGCACAGATCGTATCCTGTCAATCAGCTTGGCTACAGCTGCAGGATTTGTCAATATCTTCAGCATCTATGCTCCTACTCTGAGTAGTTCAGAAGACATCAAGGACCATTTCTATAATGAGCTTGACACTCAGGTTGGCAGGGTACCGAAATTGGAGCCGCTGTTCCTTCTTGGCGATTTCAACGCCTGGTTGGATCTGATCACCAGTTGTGACCATCTTGCATCGGTCACCACGGGGTTGGAAAGTTGAACGACAATGGACAGAGGTTGCTGGAGCGGTGCTCATACCACAGCCTTTGCGTCACCAACACCTTCTTCTAGTCCAAGCCCCAACAAAAGTGTACTAGAAACACCCGAGGTCTCATCGCTGGCACCAACTGGATCTTGTGGTCACAAGACGCTCAGCTGTGAACACTGTCCACGCAACGAGAAGCTACCACAGCGTCGACTGCGACACTGATCATACACTCGTATGCAGCAAAGTGAGGATACAACCACGCAAGTTGCACCGTTCCAAAAGAAAAGGTCATCCCCGCATCAACGGTGCAAGAACAGGATACCCTGATCGCAGACAGGAATGTGTAGCTGCAGTCGAAGAGACACTCCAAGACTTGCCAGAACAGGATGCCGCAGCAAAGTGGAATACCATCAGAGATGCTGTCTACGATGCCGCCATCTTAGCAAGTAGAATAAGGAAGAACCAGGACTGGTTTGATGCCAACCTCTCTGAAATGGAGCCGGTCATTGAAGCCAAGCGTGACGCTCTTCTGGCAAACAAGAAATCCCCCAGTGAGAAGATGCTCGCAGCATTAAGAACTGCACGGAGCAACACACAGAGGGTCGCAAGACGATGTGCCCATGACTACTGGCTGCAACTGTGCGAGGACATCCAGCGTTCAGCCGACTGCGGAAATGTTCGTGGTATGTTTGATGGGATGAAGAAGGCAGCTGGACCAGAAGTGAAGAAAACTGCTCCTCTGAAGTCTTCAATAGGCATGACAATCACTGACCGTGATCAACAGAAAAAAGCGATGGGTCGAACACTACTCAGAGCTCTACTCCAGGGAAACAGTAGTCACTGACGCTATCCTTGACGCCATCGATGACTTGCCTGTGATGGAAGAACTGGACCAGGTGCCCACGCTTGAGGAACTCGGCAAAGCCATCGACGTGTCCCCCCAGTAGAAAAGCACCAGGAGGTGACGGGATTCAACCTGAAGTGATCAAGGATGGGAAGTCAGCGCTGCTGCAGCCCCTTTACGACCTGCTTTGTCTGTGCTGGAGGCAGGGTGCAGTCCCTCAAGACATGCATGATGCCTCCATTGTGACTTTCTGTAAGAACAAAGGCGACCGCAGCGACTGCAACAATTACAGAGGGATATCCCTCCTGAGCATAGTCGGAAGGTATTCGCTCGCATTCTCTCACCCAGGCTCCAGACACTGGCTGCTCGAGTGTACCCAGAGTCCCAGTGCGGCTTCAGGACAGGCCGGTCAACTACTGGTATGATTTTCTCAGTGCACCAGCTTCAGGAGAAGTGCAGAGATCAGGGCATGCCACTGTATCTGGCATTCATTGATCTAATGAAGGCTTTCAACCTTGTCAGCAGAAAAGACCTCTTCCGTCTCCTGGAGAAGATCGGCTGTCCTCAGCTGCGCAGCATGGTGATTTCCTTCCACGAGGACATGAAGAGCACAGTTATGTAGGACGGGTCTCGCTCAGAACCCTTCTCCATCACAAACGGAGTAAAAACAGGGTTGTGTGCTCGCGCCGACACTTTTCAGCATCTTTTTTCTCCATGCTTCTGAAGTACGCCTTCATCTCCTCGCAAGATGGAATCTACCTGCACACACGCTCTGATGGAAAGCTGTTCAACCTCGCCCGCTTGAGAGCCAAAACTAAGGTGTACCAGATCCTCACCAGAGAGATGCTCTTTGCTGACGATGCAGCACTTGCCCCATACACTGAAGAGGCCCTGGAGAGACTCATGGACAGGTTCGTTGATGCATGCAAAGAATTTGGATACACGATCAGTCTGAAGAAGACCAAGGTCTGCGCACAGGATGCAAGCCACACACCCTCTATCAGTATCAACGACTACACCCTGGAAGTGACTGAGGACTTCACGTACCTTGGGTTGACCATCTCTACCAGCCTGTCACTTGACAAAGAGATCAACCGGCGGATAGGAAAAGTCGCAGCAACCTTGGCCAAGCTGTCCAAAAGGGCGTGTGACAACAAAAAGCTCACAGAGAATACCAAGATGCGTGTCTATCATGCCTGCATACTCAACACTCTCCTACCGCAGCAGCGAGACATGGACCACCTACGCGAGGCAGGGACGCCGTCTGAACACCCTCCACATGCGCTGCCTCAAACGCATTCTGGGCATCACCTGGCAGGACCGAGTACCGCACAGCGACATCCTGGCCAGGGCTGGAATCCCAAGCATGTTCGCCATGCTGAGCCAGAGACGTCTACGCTGGCTTGGGCACGTAAGGCGCATGGAAGATGGGCGTATTCCCAAGGACCTACTCTACGGCCAACTTGCCACTGGGACCAGACGCACAGGACGCCCCACTCTCAGGTTCAAGGATGTGTGCAAACGTGACATGAAAGTGTGCAACATTGATCCTGATGCCTGGGAAACAGCTGCCGACGACCGTGACTGCTGGCGTCAAATGGTGCAGAGAGGAATCATACAGGAGGAGGAGGAGAGAACCCAGCAGGCAGCAGAGAAACGAGCACGCGGCAAACAGCGATCAGCCTCTGCTTCTTCCCAGTCGTCCTGCTTCGTCTGCACCAACTGCAACAGAGACTGTCACTCCAGAATTGGGTTGCACAGCCATACCAGACGCTGTTCACAACCCTAGGAGAAACCTCACTTGGCGATGTCAACCTAAACAGACTGATACAGAGTTGACACAGACTACAGATTGATACAGAGTTGACACAGACTACAGATTGCATGTCAACCCAGACAGATACAGAGTTGACAGAGACTACAGATTACATGTCAACCCAAACAGACAGATACAGAGTTGATACAGACTACAGAGATTTAATGTCAACCCAGACAGATACAGAATTGACACTGACTACAGATTACATGTCAACCTAACAGACAGACGCAGACAATCTAAACAGATGGATACAGAACAGCAAGGACGTACTACAACCAGGACACAGACTATAGATCATACAAACAACCTAAACAGAGAGACACTGAGCAGCAAGGGCATGATACAACCAGGACACAGACTATAGATCATATAAACAACCACAACAAATCAGTACAGAGAAACAAGGATCTATTTAACCAGCTTATAGACTACTGATTAGACAAAGAACCTGATCAAACTGATGCAGGCGAACAAAGATCTGAGATAACCAGGGCACACTGCTATTATTCAAAGAACGTAACACCCCAGCGCTGGCAAACATGGGTCTGATACAACCAGCATACAGACAGCTGCTTATATAAAGACTCTTCACATACTGATACACAGAAACAAGAATCTGATACATACAGCTTACAGACGGCTGATTATATAAAGAATCTTCACATACTGATACACAGAAGAAACAAGGAACTAATACATCTAGTATGCAGACGGCTGATTATAGAAGGAATCTTCACATACTGATACACAGAAACAAGTAACTAATACATACAGTATACCGACGGCTGATTATATAAAGAATCTGCACATACTAATACACAGAAACAAGAATCTGATACGATTTGCACACAGACGCGTAAACTACTGATTACACAAACAATCTAAGCAGAGTGATACAAAGACATGATGTAACAACAATACCACAATATACAGGAATTGCATGCAATTAATAAACCGTTTTCATCTCTATCCTTCTTTTCTGTTCTTCCTCGTTTTCTTCTCTTTCGTACAAAAAAACACAATACTTGTGAAAACAGGTTGAACTGAACAAACTATCTGTGAAGATACTCAGACGATTCAAAAATAGAAGAAAAAAAAAAAGATGCAAAGCATATGAACGTACTTTCTATAATCAACATACTTACAAATTTTCAGAAAGATAGGCCAGGAACTTTTCTGAGATTTTCCATCAAGAAGAAAACCATTATGGGCCGTTAGTAACGGCTATAACGGTAAACTTAAACATCGGGCATCTCTGTGACGCATAATGAACATACCTACAAATTTTCAGAAAGATCAGCCACTTACTTCCTGAGATATTCCATAAAAAACAAAAACCGTTATGGGTCGTTATAGCCGTTAGTAACGAACATAACGGTAAATTAAAGGTTGGGCATGATTCGTGACCCATAATGAACATACCTACAAATTTTCAGAAAGATCGGCCAAGTACTTTCTGAGACATTCTATAAAAAAAAAAAAAAAAAAACTATTATGGGCCGTTACAGCCGTCAGTAACGGCTATAACGGTAAACTAAAACATCAGGATCATCCATAAGCCATAGTGAACATACCTGTTAATTGTCACAAAGATCGGCCAAGTACTTTCTGAGATATTCCATAAAGAAGAAAAACCGCTACAGCTGTTAGTAACGGCTACAACGTTAAAGTAAAACATCGGGCATCATCCGTGACCCATAATGAACATGCCTGCTAATTTTCACAAAGATCGGCCAAGTACTTTCGAGATATTCCATGAAGAAGCAAAACTGTTACAGGCCGTTACAGCCATTAGAAAGAAGAAAAACCGTTAGTAACGGCTCTAACGGTAAACTAAAAATCGCTTGTTATTCCTGACCCATAATGAACATACCTTCAAATTTTCCGAATGATCGGCCAAGTACTTTCGGAGATATTCCAAAAAGAAGAAAACCCGTTACAGGCCGTTACAGCCGTTAGGAACGGCTATAGTGGGGTAAACTAAAACATCAGGCATCATCCGTGACCCATAATGAACATACCTGCTAATTTTCACAAAGATCGTCCAAGTACTTTTGGAGATATTCCATCAAAAAGAAAAACCGATCCAGGTCGTTACAGCCGTTAGTATCGGCTATAAGGGGGCAAACTAAAACATCAGGCATCATCCGTGACCCATAATGAACATACCTGCTAATTTTCACAAAGATTGGCCAAGTATTTTGTGAGATATGCCATAAAGAAGAAAAACCGTTACAGGCCGTTACAGCCATTAGAAAAGAAAAAAACCGTAAGTAACGGCTATAACGGGGTAAACTAACACATTGGGCATCATCTGTGACCCATAATGAACGTATCTGCTAATTTTCATAAAGGTCGGCCTTGTACTTTCTGAGATATTCCTTAAAGAAGAAAACCCGTTACAGGCCATTACAGCCGTTAATAACGGCTATAACGAGGTAAACTAAAACATCGGCATCATCCGTGATCCATAATGAACATACCTGCTAATTTTCACAAAGATCGGCCAAGTACTTTCCGAGATATTCCATGAAGAAGCAAAACTGTTACAGGCCGTTACAGCCATTAGAAAGAAGAAAAAAAAAACCGTTAGTAACGGCTCTAACGGTAAACTAAACATCGCTCGATCTTCACAAAGATCGGCCACGTACTTTTTGAGATATTCCATAAAGAAGAAAAACCGTTACAGGCCGTTACAGCCGTTAGTAAGGGACGGACACACACACACACACACACACACACACACACACACACACACACACACACACACACACACACACACACACACACACATTTCCTCGTTCCCATTCTAAGTATTCCCTGTTCTATAAGAACTGGGAGCACAAAAACAGAAGAAAAATCATCAAAGTTTTGGTCGTAGACCATCTTCAGGAATGATGACATAAATGACAAATAAATACGTCTGAAAGTTGATTCTCCTCGGTTTATCATTATCATTATCATGATTACTTTTTAAACTCGCATTGTCTCCTTCCCAACGGCCTCATTTTCATTCAACACCCATCTTGTGTTGAATTTGAGAGGACAAGTGATAGCTCGTTCTTCGTTTTCATTGTCCTGAGTGTTGTTTACTTTGCCTAAAGAAGACCTAAGATATAAATAACCAGTACCCCAAAACACTTCCTCAGAACAGCATAATCTAGCAAACACCACGGTCAATCATAATATTCTACTGGCAAAAAGTTAACGGCCACCTGTCATTTTGACGTTAGTGTCTGAGTGTGTAAATAATAGGCTTGAAACGAAGTCACAATGACCCAAACTTGGTTAGACATATTGAACAGATGTTCCTTAGCAGATCACAACACCTACAAACCCACTGCGGTATAAGGTGGAGCGCAGCTGCACGTGCGGAAACCACGTAAAGCCAGTAAAACGGGTGCCTGTGGGAGCAGATGAGTTTGAAAAAAAGGGCGAAATGCTCGTGGTCAGTCATGATGTATGTGCATGGCACCTCGTTCAGAACACAGATCAGACGCCGTTGGCACAAAATATGTAAACAGAACGGTCGTCTACGCCAGCCCAAAAAAAGCATGGCACAAAGGCAAAGATTGGCCCCTGCCGATCGTGGAAGTGCATTAGCGTTGATTGACGAAGGGATTTCTGCCGTGAGGTGGCTGGAGTCTGAACGTGTCCCATTCCACCATCCAACGTCTTGTAGAGAGGTTTCAGGCCACTGGCAGCGTGCAGGATCGGCAACGATCAGGCCGTCCTCGGTGTACCGACAGACATGCTGACCGATTCCTCCTGCTGTCTGCCCTACGCAATCTGACTGTCACCTCATCCACCTTAAGACATGAGCTCCTGCAGGCTGCAAATGTCAATGTCAGTAGAAGGACAGTTTGTAACCGTTTGCACGTGTTCGGGCTGTCATCCTGGAGACCAGCAGTCCAAATACCACTTACTCCAGCTCACAGCAGAGCACAGGCAGACTGGTGTCGTCATCACGTTCGCTGGACGAGGCAGCAATGGGTCTCGAGTGCTGTTCACAGATGATGAGTCCCGCTTCACCTTGGCATTCAATGACGGCAGGACCCAAGTGTGGCAAAGGCCAGGAGAACAGTTTGTGAGGTGGATCGTTACGGAGGGGGTTCTGTGATGGTCTGGGGTGGCTTCAGTCAGCAAGACAGAACTGTCCTGTACGTCATTCAAGGCATGATGACAGGGGTGTGGTACCGTGACGAGATTGTGAGGCCCCTGATCCAGCCCGCCCTTCAGGCCATGGGTAACGCTACTGTTTTCCAAGACGTCAACGCCCGTCCACACCAAGCCCGTGTCGTGGACGATCATCTGCAGCAAGAGGGGATCATCCGGATGCAGTGGCCATCTCGCTCACCCGATCTGGCTCCAATTGAGCACCTCTGGGATGTCCTTGACGGCGGGTAGCCCACAACCACCCCCCCTGTTGACGTGGCCCAGCTCACTCTCTTTTTCTGCAGCAGGAGTGGCAGGCCATACCGCGGGACACTCTTCGGGACCCTAGTAGACTCCATGTGTCGACGTTGTGCCTCTTGCCTGGCGGCAAACGGTGGCTACACTCGGTACTGAATGGTGCAGTTTTCAGTTGTGGCTTATGTGACGATCCTGAGGAAGGGTAATTGGACATTACAGCCCACTGTCCGCGTTTGATTTGTTGATTTCGTGCAATGGTCCAATGAATTTGTTCTTGAATAAATTTGAAAGATTTTGCGTCCGTTCTTCTTAATATTGGCTGTCGTGTTTTGGTCTGGGAGACAGCGTTGGCAATGGCCCTTAACTTTTTGCCAGTAGTATACATAAGCTCGGCTAACTTGCTATGCCCTTCAGTTTTCATCAAAGTTCAATACTCTCTTTAAAAAAAAGTCATTAAAGTAAACTCTATTTGTTTTTTTTTTAATGGTGTTGATTTCTAAATCAAGTTCATCGTCCACAGAATACAGTGTACGTAGAGTCACCTGACGACCTTTTCCGGATCGGTGTGACGAAGGTAGACTACATGGCGTTTGGGCTTCAGCACTTCATCTACACCAGCTAGGGGTTTGCTGGAGGTCGTGGTGATTCATCTGACTCATGTGCAGTCTCAACGTTATGGCTTGTAGTTGTGCTCATTCTTCATCTTGTCTATGTGTTGGTAATTGTTTCTATTCTTCCAATCTTCTGATGAGCGATCATCTAGTGTGGTAACTTCATCTGTAAATCCCTTTTGCTTTCAAGCTTGCGCTTCTAATTGTGATGTCAACGATGATTATGTTCTTGATATGGATGTGGATCACACTGTTCGCCATGATCGTGAGCTGGCTTTTGTATCTTTAAATGTGTGTGGATTGCGTTTTCGTCTCCAGTGTTTGGAATTTGTGAACTATATTCAACTATTCGACATTGCCGTTTTCTTGAGACTAAAACTGATGACCAGATGCTTTATTTATCTCTGATTGCTTCAGTGACTGGGGATATGACATTAAACTGTTTAACGGAAAAAGCCTGTCTAATCGACGTTCTGGTGGTATTGGAATAGCCATCAAAAGCAAGCTATCTACGTGTGTGGAGATTTTACCTTATTCTGGTGGATGTGTGGCTTGGTGTCTATTAAAAAGATCATTGTCAGGTTATGATAAAGACTGTCTGATTGGTGGCGTATACATTCCTCCCGAAGGTTCAGTTTATAGCAATGTTGAACTGTTTGATGTGATTGAGACGGAATTGTTATCATTACAAGATAGATATAAGGATTGCTATGTTTTGTTGTTGGGTGATTTTAATGCTTATACCAAAAGTATGAATGATTTTATTGACATGAATCTGTTCACTCAGTCTGTGTTCTCTGATGTTCTCTATGATACGAGTGAAGATAATTTCCAACCTTGTCAAAGATCATCTCAAGATAAGCAGAGGCCTAATAATCATGGTTATCGTCTCTTAGATTTATGTAAATCACTGTCAGTATACATTTTTAACGGAAGAATTGGTTCAGATGCTGGTACTGGAACATACACATGTGAAGGAAGCACAGTTGTTGATTATATCATTGGTTCTAGATATTTGATGGAAAATGCAAGTAAGTTTAAAGTTGATGTTTTTGATGCGTTGTTCTCTGATGTGCATTGCCCATTATGCCTGTCTCTTCCAGTTAAAACCTGTTTTTTTTTCAATGAACCTAATTGTACTAAACACTCTCTCTGCAT
Organism: Conus betulinus; assembly: GCA_016801955.1. Classification (NCBI taxonomy): domain Eukaryota; kingdom Metazoa; phylum Mollusca; class Gastropoda; order Neogastropoda; family Conidae; genus Conus; species Conus betulinus. The sequence goes on along the minus strand of JADBJO010016828.1, from coordinate 10,485 downwards.
CAAAGGTATGATGGTGCACAGATTAGAAGATGGGATAACAACAAATGTAATGAATATAAAGAACATTTAGCAAATTACAATGTTGATGAAATTGTAACTTTATTTGAACAAGGCACAATATCAATCAGTGAAATGAATAAGCAGTTTTCGTCAATTCTTGTTGATTCAGAGAAGGATACATTTGGTACTTACTCTAATACTTACAATAATAGATATTCAATGAGGCAGAATCAAAGCTGGTTTGATAAGGAGTGTAAGGTTTCTCGAAGCCAGTACTTTAAAGCAAAGCATAACGTTAAATGTTCAAATACTGTGCCTAATCTAAATAATCTTGCTGCTAAAAGCAAAGAGTATAAAAATGTTTTGAGACGATCTGAAAAAAAGAGCAACGAGAAAATGGCATAGAGAATTGCGAGCTTTAAAACTAGAAATCCAAGGGATTATTGGAGGAAAATTAAAGACAAAAAAGCTTCATCGTGTCCTAT
>JADBJO010016828.1:0-5000 GCA_016801955.1 Conus betulinus | reverse complement strand
AGTTTTGGAAGCGTGTTTGTGGGACGCCAACCATAGTTTTTACGCACATAATTTTCTAGGGAGCAGCGGTCAAGGTCTGTAAAATAACAGAAAGTAGTGTTTTACGCATGTAATTTTCTAGGGAGCAGCGACCAAGATCTGTAAAATAACAGAAAGTAGTAAGCTACATTGGCGGTTTGAAGTCCACATGGGTCTATCATAATTATGTGAACTAGTTTTGCCATGGCGAAAGGTACGTCTTGTTTGTGGGCCGTTGTTCTGGTGGCCATTGTTGGACTGATCATCACCAATCTACAGACTCATGGGAGTTCCGCAGGACTGACCGAGTGAGTGAGTTTTGACCACAGTCTGAATTCTGTCTATCTGTCCACGTATCAATGTGTCTATCTATCTATCTGTCGATCTATCTATCTATCTATTTATCTATCTACCTAATATAGAAATGGCAAATTCTGTCTGTGTGTGTGTGTGTGTACGCTATAGACTCAAAAACGGCTCAACCGATTGTAATGAAACTTGGCAGGTGCGTGGTTTGTAACCCGAGGATGGTTTTGGGCTAATCTCTAAAAAAAATGATATCGTTAAAAACCGTTAAAAACTGTTTTAACGGTTTCAAAGACATCTTTTTCCTCTGCTTTTCTTCAAATAGCCGTTGTGACATTGCACAGGTACAGGACTACTTCTCGAAAATTAGAACCGTTATTTGGCAGTTAAAAAACGTTGTTTATAACAGTTAGAAACCGTTTAAAACACCAAACCCCATAAAAAGTCTTTAAAACCCGATCTTCTTGAAATTTGGCAGGTACGTCTGTTGTGACCCGAGGATGGTTTTGGGCTAATCTCTAAAAAAAAATCGTTAAAACCGTTAAAAAAAACTGTTATAACGGTTTTCAAAGACATCTTTTCCCTCTGCTTTTCATCAAATAGCCGTTGTGACATTGCACAGGTACAGGACCACTTCTCGAAAATTAGAACCGTTGTTTGGCAGTTCAAAACGTTATTTATAACAGTTAAAACCGTTAAAAACACCAATCCCTATAAAAACTGTTTAAAACCCGACCTTGTGAGGTTGGCAGTCACGAGAGTCATCGGATTGCCACCAAACCTGACATGAGCCTACAGGAACATCTAGCGGGTAACATAGGGCCATTAGATAGTCAGTATAACTATTAAATTTGACCGTTAAAAACCGTTATTTTCAAACTTTAGGCTGTTCTTGATGGAATTCGGTATGCATGTGCAGTTTTAAATACCAAAAAATGATATACAACTTGTGTGCGTGTGTGTGGAGGGGGGGGGGGGGGGGGGGGGTTGTTGAAAAAAAAAAAAAACGTCATTTATAGCACTTAAAAACCGTTAAAAACACAAAACCCTGTAAAAACTCTTTAAAACCTGATCTTCTTGAAATAATTTGGCAGGTACGTCTGTTGTGACCCGAGGATGGTTTTGAGCTAATCTCTAAAAAAAAAAAAATAATAATAAAACCGTTAAAAAAAACCGTTAAAAAACTGTTATAACGGTTTCAAAGACATCTTTTTCCCTCTGCTTTTCATCAAATGGCCGTTGTAACATTGCACAGGTACAGGGCTACTTCTCGAAAATTTAGAACCGTTATTTGGCAGTCAAAACACGTTATTTATAACAGTTAAAAAACCGTTAAAAACACCAAACCCTATAAAAACTGTTTAAAAACCGATCTTGTGAGGTTGGCGGCCACAAGAGTCATCGGATTGCCACCAAACCTGACATGAGCCTACAGGAACATCTAGCGGGTAACATAGGGCCATTAGATAGTCAGTATAACTATTAAATTTGACCGTTAAAAACCGTTATTTTCAAACTTTAGGCTGTTCTTGATGGAATTCGGTATACATGTGCAGTTTTAAATGCCAAAAAATGATAAACAACTTGTGTGTGTGTGTGTGTGTGTGTGTGGGGGGGGGGGGGGGGGGGGGGTTGATTGTAAAAAAAAAAAACCCGTTATTTATAGCACTTAAAAACCGTTAAAACACCAAACCCTGTAAAAACTCTTTAAAAACCTGATCTTCTTGAAATTTGGCAGGTACGTCTGTTGTGACCCGAGGATGGTTTTGGGCTAATCTCTAAAAATAATAATAAATAATAATAAAACCGTTAAAAAAACCGTTTAAAAAAAACTGTTATAACGGTTTCAAAGACATCTTTTCCCTCTGCTTTTCGTCAAATGGCCGTTGTAACATTGCACAGGTACAGGGCTACTTCTCGAAAATTAGAACCGTTATTTGGCAGTCAAAACACGTTATTTATAACAGTTAAAAACCGTTAAAAACACCAAACCCTATAAAAACTGTTTAAAACCCGATCTTGTGAGGCTGGGCGGCCACAAGAGTCTTCGGATCGCCACCAAACTTGACATAAGCCTACAGGAACATCTAGCGGGTAACTTAGGGTCATTAGATAGTCATTATGACCATTAAATTTTACCGTTAAAAACTGTTATTTTTTCAAATTTTAGGCTGTTCTTGATGAAATTCGGTATACATGTGCAGTTTTAAATGTCGAAAAATGATATACAACTATTACGAACCGAAATCTAAAATTGACCGTTAAGAACGTTATTTTATAAATTTAGAGTATTCTTGAAGAAATTCGATATAAATGTGCAATTTTAAACGCTAAACAATGACATACAATTTTCAAGATCCGAAAGTTAACATTGACTGTTAAAAACGTTATTTTCTGATTTTCTAAATTTACACCGTTCTTGATGAAATGCGTGTGCATGTACAGTTTTAAGCGCTGAACAATGTTATGCAAATTTTACGAACGAAAACTTCACATTCACCGTTAAAAACTGTTATTTTCTAAATTTACACCGTTATTGATAAAATTCGGTACGCGTATGTCCAGTAACGGTAAGTAATTTTGCAACATGGATGGGACAGGGTACGGGGATGAAAAGGGAGGAATGAGAGGGGCCAGAAAAATGAATGTACAGTGCAAAGCCTGATACACAATTTTTACATTAGACACAGACCGTTGATTAACTCAAGCAAAACCTAAATAAACTACTTCTGCACAAAGTCTATTCCTACAAAAATTAAGGGCAAGAAGAAGAATGGGAATGGGAACGGAGTGCAGGCGGAAAATCGAGCGAGAGAACCATCTCGACGTGCTAGGGAAGATCCAGAGGAAAGGGGCCAGAGGCAGGCGGAAAACAATAGAATGTATAAGAGAGAGAGAGAGAGAGAGAGAGAGAGAGAGAGAGAGAGAGAGGGAGGGAGGGAGGGAGGGAGAGAGAGAGACAGACAGACAGACAGACAGACAGAGACAGAGAGACACAGAGAGAGAGACAGAGACAGAGAGACACAGAGAGAGAATGTGTATTTGTGTGGGGGAAGGGGATGGATGGGAAGATGTGTGTGTGTGTGTGTGTGTGTGTGTGTGTGTGTGTGTGTGTGTGTGTGTGTGTGTGTGTGTGTGGACTGATTGTAAATCAAAACAATTAATACATGTTGCCTCACATGAGTATCGCAAAGAATGTTCATATCCCGGGCAACGCCGGGTGCCCTGCTAATCTATTTATATATGTACCTATCAGCCTGTTTGCATCATCGTCGTTATGCTGGGGTAGTGTATGTTGTAGTTGCTCTCTCTCTCTCTCTCTCTCTCTGTGTCTGTGTCTGTGTGTGTGTGTGTGTGTGTGTGTGTGTGTGTAAGAGAGAGAGAGAGAGAGAGAGAGAGAGAGAGAGAGAGAGAGAATATGGTCTATCTGTCTATTTGAATAATCATGCTTATGCTGTCCTGGGGTAGTGTGTGTGTGTGTGTGTGTGTGTGTGTGTGTGTGTGTGTGTGTGTGTGTGTGTGTGTGTGTGTGTGTGTGTGTGAGAGAGAGAGAGAGAGAGAGAGAGAGAGAGGGGGGGAGAGACAGAGTGAGACTCTACATCTCTGTGCCTCAAACAAGGATGTTATATCTTTGCCGTCGGCTGTTGGTTGGTTTACTTGTGAGCAGGATTTTAAAACACACACACACACACACACACACACACACACACACACACACACACACACACACACACACACACCACTCTCACACACACCACAGAAGGGATCTTAATCAAACTTAATGAAAAGATGGAATGCGACCTACGAACAAACCCTTGGCATGATCGGATGGATCCGTGTGATGGATCAGGATCAAACAACTGATCCAGTGTGTGTGTGTGTGTGTGTGTGTGTGTGTGTGTGTGTGTGTGTGTGTGTGTGTGTGCGAGCACGTGTGCTTCCGTGCTTCTGTAAGTGCGTGCTTGTGCGTGTGTGTGTGTGTGTGTGTGTGTGTGTGTGTGTGTGTGTGTGTGTGTGTGTGTGTGTGTGTGTGTGTGTGTGAGCACGCGTGCATTACTTGGAATGGTAGGAGTGTGTGGGTGGGGGCGAGAGATACAGTGTTGGTTTCTTGACCCGTATCTATTATCTGAATTTGAGGTTTGGCGGGAGTTGCCGTGGTCGAACGGATTAGTCGGAAAGCTTATACCCCGAAGATTGCGATTCGTATCCCTGTTGGTCTCAATGATGTATTCCTGGAAAAAAGGGCTCCGCCACTGGGACCTTACTCCATCCATGTGTAAATGGGTGCCTAATTTCGGTCGGGGAGGGTGGGGTGGTGGAGGGAGGGGGATGGGCTCCATCTCCCGATGCTGTGCCCTTGATTTGGTGAGTTGTCGGTCCTCTGCCCCTGCCGCCGGAATTGCTTGTGGGACCTCTGGCCTAGGTCTGGGTGCGGGGTTGTTGGCGTGATTGGGTAGAGAGTGTGACAATGGTGGATGGAGCTGCTTGGATTGCTCCGTTCCACCTGTTGTGGTGTGTGCTTTTTCTTCTTCTTTCTTTCTTTCTTGTTTTCATTGTTGTTATCACTGTTTTTTTGGCTTGCCTTGTTGGACTGCTGTCATTTGGGTTTGATGTGAGCTGAGTCATTGTTGGCTTCCGGCTGATTCATGTGCAGGAACGCATATTTATGATGTCCT
>JADBJO010016827.1:17500-39450 GCA_016801955.1 Conus betulinus | reverse complement strand
CGGAACAGGATACTGTTTTTTAAGCTAGTCGATGCTATACAATTGGAGTCAACACACATGACACACAGTGTTTTCAGAACTTAACGATCGGTAAAGAAGAGGAACCTGATTTTCACGCAGGGCAATAGCTTCTGTGTGCCTGTTTAGAGATGAGAGAGGAGAGAGACTGTGTGGGGTTGCAAAGTGCGTCGTCTTTGTATATGTGGTGAGAGAGAGAGAGAGACGAGGAGCGTGTGATTGTGTAGTCTGTTGCAACTAGGGCGTTCTATGCTGTGGGAAGATGAACGTGTCTGTCTTTCTGTGCAGTCCTTTGGGTATCGGAGGCTGCCTCCAGACCTCCCGCTGGCGCGGACTGTGAGCTGACAGCGAATGCAACGCAATCAAACGGACACCCCAAGAACGTCAGGGCCCCCACCGCACACACCCACCAGAAGACCGCAGCGGGATAGAACACCCCCACGTTCTGTGGCAACTGCGGTGAACTGCAACGCCACGTTTGCTGATCTCCTCATTCTACCAGCCTCATCAGGAATTACTTGCAAGGATACGCAGTGACGCTGTCCGCTGATTCGCTGACTGCTGACGTGAGGTGCATGAGGAGTGATATGGCGTCGTGGTGAATACTGGCTATTCTGTGTGATGTGTACAATGCATGAGCCCCTTCATCCCACCTAGGCCGGTAGCTGCCTTTTCCCTCCACCTCCAACTGTACCGCCCCCCCATCCTCCACCCCCAACTCCACCCCCCCACCTACTCCCCTCCCCCCCCCCGCCCCCCCCCCGAGTTGGTTGTCCTCAAGGAAACGCGGCTGTGGTGGAACTTATGGTGTGGATTGCCCAGCTTGAACAGACCTTTCTGTGTTGAATTGGTGTGACGTTCATCCAGCGGACTTAACGATACTGTAGTCTTCGTAGTGTGCTCGTGTCGTAACAGACTTTTTTTGGCGCGAAACTGGAGGTTCTCGCTGGCTTAGTAGGTAAAGTCTATGACACTATCTCGGCGCCGACCTTTTTTCAGGGTTTTGGTCCAGATTTTGGGGGTGGGTTTATTTCTGTTATTTCTCAACCCTGCGTTTCTATCCAGTGGGATTCTTCTGTCAGAACGTATCCAGAATTTTTTACTAGTTTGTTTTTTTTTATCCAAGACGGGTTTGTGTCTAGTGTGTGTGTGTGTCGGCTATCGCTTAAGATCAGGACAGGGGAGGGAGTCTCGTACCAAAATCGTGGAAACCTGTAACAGCTGTCAGAAAAGGGCCCTGTGATAGAGGAGTAGAAGAAAGTGCAGGTGGAAAGCACAGGTGATGCGTATTTGTAGGAAAGATGACATTCATTGGGTCCTCAGGTTAATGCGTTTCTGGTGGACCTGCCTTAACCATGAAGTTGGGTTGGGGACCGGAAAGGGGGAGGTGTGTTCAGGGGAGCCTTGCTAGTTGCTGTTGATTATTTATGCTGTCATGCTCCCTGTTCCCCCATGTCCGTGCGGGACATGATTCCGAGTACAGTTCTGCACAACAAAGACTCCCGGAAGGGACCTTGGGTGCCGACTTCTCCAAAGCAGCCACATGACGACGTCTTGTTCGGTCGCCCTCAGTACTGTGGTGTGTGTTAGATCCCTCAGGGTTCTCACGATAATTGAGCAGGACTTAAGTTAGGACTGCCGTGAGACTCTCACTCCCAACCTCCACCCTCCAGTTACACCCCCCACCCCCCCCCCCAACCACTACCACACCACCCTGTCCCCATCTTAGGCACCTACTTCACCGCCCCAGTCTCGGGGGGTGGGGGGGGTATCCACCAGATGACAGTTAACCACAGAGTGAAACAGTGGGTATTATAGGAGCAGATGTCAGTCTGGCCATGTTCGCAGCCACGAAGACCTATAGCTTCCCTTCCCCTGCCCACCACATTACACTTCACCATTCAACCTGTCCCCTCCCACGACTTTGCTACCTCCACCCTCTCCACCTCTTCCTGCTCACATCACCTCCATACCCTCTGTGAAGGGACGTGAGATAGAACTGCGGCAACTCTGAACACGAACACTACAGCTTCATGAACATCAATGAAGTCCCCAGTACCACTCGTCAGGTCCAGGAGTACAAAGAAGTATTGGCTGTCCGCACCCTGTTTCGGCCGACTCTTATCCAAAGATTCATCAGAAGTATGTGGGGAATATGTTTTATCTTTTTTTTCTTTGTTTGGGTTGTTGTAGGCTTTTATTTGCGTTGGGTTCTCTAGACTTTTGTTTGTTGTTTGGCTTTTGTGATTGTCAGCAGTTATATGACTCTTTTCAACACATCTGGAGCTTGGCCTGTCTGTGGTCAAGCACAAGAGTTGATATATTGTCATCATCACATTTTCAGTTCTCTTTCACGTTTAGATTGTAGTTCACCAATGGATTGTGAGTGGGTCTGTGGAAGATTTTATTTTCCAGTATGGGATTGTGGACTGACCGTTGACATAAAAACGTACTTACTATGGATCAATTTTTGTGAGGGGCGTACGATATTTGGCTTTGTTCATACTGGGGTTCTAGTTTTACCAAAACCCTTCATTTTCTTGATGCAGATTGCAACACCGTTCAGCGCAAGAAGCTGTGAATCACTGGGGACCTGTCTCTGTATAGGATTGCAACACTGTTCCGACAGAGTGTTGTGCGGGTGAATCAAACCCTGGGTTCATGTGGGTCAACAGATATGCTACCATTGTGACATGCTGGGAGAAATTAGAATTCATTTACTGAGATTAAGAGTGCCATGAAATGAATGATCAAGTTGTGAGCTGGCATTATCGGTAGGTTGACAGTGGTGCTTGGATGACTGTTTGCTACATTTGTGCCACGATGTGGACACTGTGTAACGCATAGACTTTTCCGCGTACTCGTATATTTCGACGTGACATTACAGCCACTACGACAGTAGCGGCCCGAAAGGGCACTGTCATGCGTTTTGGGTTTGATGATTGACATTTTGTGGTACAGTTTACTGAACGTTTGATAACCAATTATACATTATTGGATCGTGAGCAGACCAGTTTGCCGTATCGGCTGTGGAAATGACATTATGTCAGATGGCGTCACATGGCATACTTTGAATTGAGATGACCTTCATACCATTACAGAAATGAGAGGATGGTATGCCATATTTGACATTCACAGGAGACAGTTTTGCCTATTATGGATCTAAAAATGGACTCAAACCCAGTGCTGAAATGATACGTGATATCCAGAAACTTAATCTCGTGACAGTATTGCCATTACTGGAGTTGGTGAATATTATGCCATAATTGGACCCAGAGTGACATTTTTTCACATTAGGGGGGACAGTGTATTATTCTTTGGTATAATGAAACGTGAGTACACTGTAGGCATTTCCAGACATAAGCTGACTTCATGCCCACTATTTGAAATTAGGAGGATGCCATTTAGGACAAGAGACTAACATGTGCCATACTTGTACTGGGGTGTGTGTAACCTTACCATCATTGGACACAGAGCAGTATGCCATGTACTGGAGGTTGATGATGCCGGACGGGATTTGGCTCATTGGTTGTAGAGAATGATAGTTGTTTTACAGCACCCCAGAAGCGTCAGCTGGGGGAATCTGTGGGTAGCGGGTCATTGGTCCCTTACTTTGGTACTCAAAATCATGGTGGCTTTGATCTCTGTTGTCATTGAGTCAGCTAGCTGGCTTAAGCACGTCTGGACGCTGTGGTACAGAAAACACAGGTGTTTGATTCATAAGCTTTGACCCTGGTAGTGGGTAACGGTCAAGAAATTATGGTGATTTGACTGGGTTATGTCCTGAAAAAACCGTGATTCATTTTTCAGGTGGAGCATCATTGGAGCGTAAGATGGGTCGATCACGATTTGCGCATGTCTGAAGTTCAAAACAATGCGTCATCAATGGTCCTCATATGATCCGGGACAAATGTGAAGTCATCACTTTTAGCAACTTTAAAAGTCCTCCGTAATACATGTTGAGTCATTGGTTTATGACGTCAGTTTAGGTCATGAGGCATCTTGGGTTAATCTGTTTATGACCTCTGGTCTGAGAAAATAACAGGTGCATTACTCACATAGACCGTATCAGTAAAAGCATTGGAGTTAGGCAGTGGGTAACATTACTTCATTGACAACAATACCACTGATGTATTGCTTGGATCAATTAGCTTATGCGCGTAAATAGCACTGATTCACCGCTCTTTGATTCATTTAAATTATGGTCGTGAAAACATTACACCTGTCGCTTTTAGTGTACGCCGTGATCATGCTGGTCATAAGAAATGTGGGGGATTGTGATGAACTTTCACAGGATAAATAATCATGGTCCATGGAATAAGTGTGGAATCTCTGTGTGCATAAACTAAATCTCACACAAGCACCGGAGTTCTTTGGAACTTTTCGATGTGGGTAATTGCACCTTAGTGTCGGTTAGGTAACACTACATAAACACTGGATCTTCCGTCCTGCCTCAGGTCATACGACTTTACCCACCATTTCGATTGGTCTTGTATGTTTTCCTAGATTGCCCTGCGCTTCTACAACAGTAATGGCTGCCTATGGATGGTGTGTAAAGGACATTTTTTCACTTTATCCGTGACCACACCCCTGTTCTTTGATAGGTGTCAATCTGATCCGAGCTCCATGGTGATTAGGTAGCTAGGCGACCTCATGGCTCTGGCTAGAAGGTCCCTCGCTCCCCCTCCTTTTTGTGTGCTTCGAGTGTCCATCACGAGCCATGTGGATCTTTTGTTCCATTCCGGTTCTACCCAGAAATGAGTTTGCTACGGGGCTCTGTTGGGAAGACTGGGACGCCTTCACCAGTGAGTGGCCTTCAAGTCGACTTATAATGGATATTTCTCTGAGAGGTTTTTGCCTCAAAATTTGGCCACAACACGGCAGGTGTCCTGTATCTCTCGGGCCTGAGTTATACACTTGAGGATTATATTATGAAAGGAAGAGTATGAGTACAGCCCTGTTCATTGACAAGTCTCAGACTACCAAAGTGGAAATCAGTACATTTCATCAGGTCGTCAATCAGTCCCCTCATTTCTGTCTTCAATCTGCAGCCATAAAAACAAAGTCTACAAATGTCTGTTGCCCTTCATAGCCTCTGCTGTACATTGTGGTGACCTCAGTTTTCTATGTCCTCTCCACCACGTCTGTTGCCTTGGCGTGGATTCATTAGGGTCACAGGCATCATAAGCATCCCCCCAACCATTCCATAGGGAGCGAGTCGCTGGTATGGACAGTGGGGCTCCCTCTGTAGGAGAAAGCTCACGGTCACATCGTCTCGATGGACTAAAGCAGTTACTGGGGTCATCAGTGGGCATTGGGTACCTGCTCGTATGATGGATCAAACACAGTATTGTCCACTGAACACCCACCACGGAAGAGACCACTTGGGGCATTATCTAGAAGCGAGTGTCTCCCCAGGTGGGTTGCCTCATTGACAACTTGCACATATTCATTTAAACTGCTCCTTGTGGATTGCCGGTTCCCAAAGGAGCTCAGCGTGCCTGACTGGGCTGTGGCTGTGGATGGAAGTATGGAAAATGATGTGTTGGTGCTTGCACTGGTGCACTAGAAGATGGGACCGCAAAAAAAAAAGAAGAAAAAAAAAAAAATTGTCTCTCTGCAGTTTCATATAATTACATGTAAATTCAGCAGTGGACAGAGAGTGTTGAAGTCACCGAAATGGTTCCCAAATTGTCTGGTAAGGGTGAGTTCTTTTCTCCTCAGCCTGAATAATTCACAATACTTCAGCTGTACTGGTTTGTCACGACTGCATATATCTATCTTAAAGTAATTTGTCTTTAAATTTTTTATACCAACAAGAAAAAAGGTTAAAAAAATATAGAATATTAAAACAGAGAAATAAATAAAAAGGTCATTAAAAAAAATCTAAATAACGAATCTTGGATCAAAATCTAAAAAAAAATTCAAGGTGTAAATTAGAACAACTTTAGTTCCTGTTATATTTTTATAGATATTACCAATTTATAAATTATACCACCAAAATTTTTATGATATAAAATGACAATAATACATTAAATTAATTTTATCTGGGAATTTGTGCTGATATTGCTGGCGGTCCCACTGCGTAACCAAACTTTTCCTCCACCAGAAGTGCAAATGACTGGTGATCTTTGTGTAAAAAACAAAAAAAAGAAAAACAAAATCCTGCTCGTAATTTCCTGCCATCTCAGACACGTTTCCCACATGGCAAGTGCCTATTTCCCATTATATGCTCTCTCACTTCGCATGTGTGTCCTTTATCCTCTCATCCTTCTGTGGCCCTTCAGTGGTATTAACTTCACTAACTATATTTGCCTCCACCGTACCCATTTAAGGTCTCTGTTTCACCGCGTGCGTGGTCCATACATCGCGCACGTTCAGACTCAATAAGCCAACCCACTAGAGGAGACACACGCTCCTGTGCTGAATCATTTGCAGTTGTTGTTAGTGATTGGCTTGGGGTACTTGACTGATGTTGGCTATGACAGGTACACACTTGGTCTAATCACCCTACTTGATGAGCATTACTGCAAAGTCGGTGGAGGCCCCTATGTGAGAGTGGTATTCGCGTGGGCTCACCCTCTTCTGTGGCAAAATCCACCAGAGTCTTTTCCATCATATAGGTCCCCCAATAACCAAGTACAGTTACAAATTACTCTGGACTTGAATTCACCATGCGCCTGAAGATTATGAGGAAATCAAACAACTGTGAAAGTCACGGGGAAAGCATGAGCCACTGAAAAGTGCCCTCACAGTCGAGTTACCATCCTCCCGACTTTTTTCTGTGTGTGTTTTTTGTGTGTGCATGTGCAGTGTGTGCGTGCGTTTCTCTGCGTGTTTGTTTATTTTAATGAAGATGAATTCCTATGGAGGTGCCATTCTGGTGCAAAGCCCCATCTGACAAATAGGCTGCAGTTTTTTTCACCACACCTCATTTTCAACTCTTGACATCAACCTAGGCCCCCCAAAAACACACAACCCTGCACATCGGTGGTAAGGAACACAGAGCAACACTATCAGAGGCACCATGCCACAGTGTTGCGTGGACGAAGACTGTTAGCTACCAGTCTTCCTGGGCCTTCATAAGTCGCGTAGGGCAATAACCAAGTCAGATGATGTGAGAACCCACAGCACATGTTTGACTTTGGGGGATGTGGAGGCAGCATAGGCATGCAGGGCGGTCCCACAGAGAATGCAGCTGGGATTGGGTCTTGAAACCGCCCCATCCTCACAGCCTGGTGATTTCAACACGCTGCAACCCTGACTTATTAGCCATTTTCAATCCTGGAAAGCGTCTGCGTGTCTGTAGGTCGGCTGGGCTGTTCTTAAGAAGCGTGTCTAGACCGGTTGGTTGCCCTTTGTTCTCGTCTTTCACTCTTCCTTTATGTAGGTTGTAGCCGCTGCATTCTTAGACTTTTATTCTTTTTTTTTTTTTTTCTTTTTTGAATCTTTATTGCTCTTCATGCGTCGAGTGCAGGTTTGTCACATATAGAACTAATAGCCTCTAAAGAGGCTTCGACTTGATGAAATCAGGACTTGTAAGTGATATATAAGGTAAATCGGTGTCCATTGGGATTTACGATTGCTCACACCCAGCACAACCCTAGTTTTAGTTACATTGTTAATGAGTTTCGTGATTTTGCCCACACAAGTTTTTTTCTTTCAACCCCGTCGCTTTGTTTTGTTTCAAATGTTAAGTCTGAACACAGGGATGAGAAAAACCGTATGTGGAAATTGGTCTAAAAAACACACATACGTTACACAGCTTCTGCTTTTGCATTTCTATGGAATGTGTTTCTGTAGAATGTGAGGGGGCAGTGCAGCATTCCTGGCATATGCTGGTGTGTGTGTGTGTGTGTGTGTGTGTGGTGTGTGTGGTAATATGTGGGTAGTGTAACTATGTGGTGTGTGTGTGTGTTGTCTTTCCAAAAGAGGAGCTGAGGGATTAAGGTTTGTTTTGGTTAGTCAGCTTTGACCAGTCTGGGATGCTCTGTATGCTGTCTATCTTGAGGAATGAGAACTACCTGGTCCCCCAGATACCCCTGTAACGTCCCTGAGCGCATAGTGCAAAACATTGCACTATCAAGACACTTTAGTCAAAGGCTTCTTTTGTCTCATACCACATCAATACGGTAGTATGGTGATTCACTCTCCTTTAATTCCGCATCATATGATGGTTTGGGCTTCAATATTTTTAGTTTGCAAATAGTTTAATTTTTAGCTCTTTTTTAGCCCTTATGTGATCACTTTGAAGTACTGGACAGGATTATCGTATCCCTCACTGTTTCAAACAGAGTGTTGTAGACCTGATTATGGTCATTCCTCAATGGTGTAGTATTTTTGTGTTAAATGCTATGATGCCACATGTGTTCTGTGTGTGAAATCTGTTACCATATTTTTGCGCGTGACGTGAGCGGATGGACATGAACAAGACCATATGTACCGCAATGTAATTTTTGACGTGGGAACTACATTCTCATTCTGTGTTAAACATCTGCGTTGTTGCGTCAGGTAGCGCTAGACATCTTGTGAATAGGTGTGTAAAGTTTGTACGATACATTGTGTGGTATGGCAACTGACAATGATGATCTTGACATTTGGTTCAGGAACTGTGTAGTTATGTTTCATGGGTTGGACAGAGAGCTCTGATGCACTCAAAGTATCTGTATCATTTCAGGTTAGAGCAGCGACAGATAGGTTTTTTTTGGTAGGTAGGTGAGAATTCCGATTTTTTTTTTTTTCTTGTCGTCTTTTTTTTCTTATTAGGCCTTGCAATTAGTTGTCTCTGGTCTGCTGTTTTGATATCAGATGCACTAGTTGAGATACAATGAGAGGGGGCCCACCGCTTCAGTGTGGGATGGCATTATGGGCCAATTGTGCTGCTTCTCTCCTCTTTCTGTCGGCGGGATTTTTAAATACGGTGGCAACGGTATGCTGTTGTAAGCAGTGAACATTCACAATAACATGGTATCGTCTGTGGGAGTGGGTCATTTATGATTTGGTTGAGCTGAATGGTGTTGTGAGTGTGTGGTGCGTGTGTGCGGTGCATGTGGTGTGGGTGTGTGATGTGTGTGTTGTTGTGTGTGTTATGATAGTGTGCATACGCAAGTGTGTGTGGTGTGTGGTGTGCGCGTACCCGAGTGTGTGTGGTGGGTGTGTGTTGGAAGTGTGTGGTGTCCGGTGTGTGTGGTCGTGTTTGTTATGCATAAGCATGCATGTGTGATGTGTGCACGCGTATGCGAGGAGTGTGTTTGTGAACCAAGCGTGGGTATGTGTTGTGTGTGCTGTGAGTGTGCATGTGTGAGCGGAATCGTGCAGAAGCGTGAGTGGTGGGTGCAGTGTATGATGTGTGTGCATGCGTAGTGCAATGTGTGTGTGCGTGTTTACATGTGTGTAGCCGACGTTTGTGGTGTGTGTGTGGTGTATGTGAGTGTGTCTGTCTCTCTGTCTTGTCTGGGTCTGTGAGTGTAACGTGGTGTCCATTTTAACTAAATCTGTTCGACTGGAAATTCATTTTAGCAGTTCCTGCTATTGACTTTAGACGCTGGTCCTCTTTTTCCAAGAAATCGACAACTCTTCACCAGATCACAGGCACAGATGTGTGCAGTATTAACTACCATTGCCCAACCTCTACTTGTGCTCCACAGGGGCAAAATTGCCTCGAGCTGCTGGCTAGGGAGTGGCGGTACTTCTCAGTCACATGTATAACAAAGAACTTCCTGTAGTCTACTTTCGCATGGCACAGTGAGTAAACAGTGATCACGCGAGTCATTGTTTAGACTGGTACAGGAAGCTCGGCCAAAGGCAAATAGGTCCAACAACCTGGTGGTTTTTGTCCATAGCAATGGGCAAAAGTCAAGTACAAAGAACTTTCAGTCCACTTCCATCTGCCATCAGTCAAAGTAAATCAGTCAGACGTTTAGCAGCAGCATGATGGCCGATTTTGTGTTGTTCTTTGTTTGTTTTTTGTCAGTGTTTCTTCATCTGAAATCGTAAAATACCCGGGTAACTAATGATAAACGCGAACCCCTGAATCGATCAGAATCGTCTCATTTGTTAAATGGAATAGTGTGCTCTATCCTCTCTCTCTCTCTCTCTCTCTCTCTCTCCTCTCTCTCTCTCTCTCTCAATTGTTAATGGGAAGAACAACTCGATCAACTTTTTAATGTATTTTGTGAAAATATGTGTTTGTTAAAAGTTTTGTCAGTTTTAGGAGTCGCTAGTTATGCTTATTTAGTCCCTTAACGGGGCAAGGGCCGAATGAAAAAAAAGCATGTGTTGCTTATCTGTTACCCTTGGAAATAAAGATTGTCATCATCATCACCCATCAATCACCTCTCCATCTCTCTCTCTCTCTCTCTCTCTCTCTCTCTCTCCTGTGTCTGTGTCTCGTCCCTCGATTCGCTCTCCGCGCTGTTCTAAACTACACGTTCATGTCCACTTCTGTACCTCCAGCTGTCACAGGTCGTCTCCACACAATTCATTACCCTCTATCAGCTCGCCTCGTTGGCTGTGTGAAACATGTCCTACTGGCGAGTCCTCATCTGGCTGGCGCTGAGTGTCTCTCTGGGTGTGGCTGTGATGCTACAGGTTGTGATCTAGCTGTCCCAGTTGATAAGCACTCAGGTGTGCCTCCTATGTGTTCCTTCCTTTGGTAAGCTCTGCTTTGCATGACGTGAAGACGTGTGCCACTGATTGCTTCCCTTTGGACTCTATGGGACACCTGTTGTAAGATATGAGATTAAAGTTAGGTAGTCACAATCAGGGCACTTTGTGTCGGATCTCTTGCTGACATGCTCGGGGCACCTGTTGTAAGATGTGAGATTAAAGTTAGTCACAATCAGGTCACTTTGTGTTGGATCTCTTGCTGACATGGCTGTGGGGGCACCTGTTGTAAGCTGCGAAATGAGTCGCAATCAAGTCACCTTGTGTTGGATGTTCCTGACATAGCTATGGGGCTTCTGTTATACAGTGCGAAATCAAAGCTAGTCACTGTCAAAGTCACTGTGATGGATGTCTTACAGCCATAGCTATGGAACACCTTTTGTAGGCTGTGAAATTAAAGTTAGTTACATTTAGTTTAATGTCCACACCTACGTACGGCGATATGGCAGACTGAGAAAGCCATCCCAGGAAAATGGAAAAAAATACGAGTTTCACAATTATCTGGCTGAAACTCTTTTCGGCCACTTCTGTCTTAGTTTTGAAGGGTTCTGGTCCTGTTCTCCCAGATAGCTCCAGTTGCAGTAATCTTTATGCAGCCAACCAGGGCCTTTCTGGACTGTCGCTACATTAAGAGAGAGACAGAGACACAGAGGGAGGGAGGGAGGGAAGGAGAGAGAGGAGGGACGGAGAGGGAGAGAGAGAGAGAGTGACAGAGTGACAAAGAGAGAGAAAAGAGACAGACAGAGAAAAGAGGACTATCCTGTCATGGAAAAACCTAAACAAGGTATACAACCATTTACATCATTCGTTTACATATTAACCTCCTTAAGCTGGATAGGTCGTCCAGGTGCACCGCTCTGTACGCTTGCTTCAGTGCAACCGGATTACAGTTTTTCCCACTTATTTGAAAATTATGATGCAGCAAAATAAATAAATAAAGTACATAAAAGAAGCAGTTAAAAAAAAAAAAGCAGAATGAATGGCCATTGTTCATCCGGTGGATACATTCCCACTACTCAGTCACCAGATCACAACAGTAATTCTTAACAGAAAGAAGAAGAAAACCCCATGTCTAAACTTCTACATGCCCTTCCGTTTTCAACTTTTCTTCTTTTTTTTGTCACTGGCTGGATTCTAACCTCCAGTTTCGACGTAGGTGGGCGTCTCAGTGTATACCTCTTTGATGTATTTCTTATCTGCATGGCTATAGTACACCTGTTCCATGTTCAGAAAAGTAAAATTGATGATGTCCACTTTTGCCTCTCCTCGAGCAGATCCGCTAGAGCTGTTTTCAGCCACCTCTGCCATTGCCTTGAGCGTTACAATCCTCTTCTTAGCAGAAATCGTTCTATGAGATCTAAGGCTGATAATTGTACACTTCCCAATGCTGAAATCTATATGGCTTGGGCTCTGTCAAGCTTCTAGCTAGACTGGCACAATTCTCATACATGTAGATACGTGCTTCCTACGTTCTGCTTTTTTTTTTTTTTTTTTTTTTTTCATCTGGTACGGTGAATTCAATCGGACTGTGTTTTGATAAACCTGAATGCAGTACCAAGTGTACTCTCGTGTCACTCTTCCTGGTGATCTCTGGATGTTTTTTTTGTTTGTTTGTTTTGTTTTTCCCATTCCCAGTCATCCACAACACCCAGTAAACCCTGCTTCCATCCACTTGATGTCAGATTTGTTTTGTACTGACTTGTGACCTCCTACCATGTACAATGTCGTTTGTTGGAGCTCCTGGTGGCTTGTTTCCCCTGGCAGTGCTAATTATATATACTATCTCTTCAGGCTCGTGGTTCTGTCTCCATGCCTGTCTTTCCCGGAGTAGCGCTACTTTGCATGAAGTAGGACATGTTTCACCGTTTGTTTGCCCTGACTTAGTTAATATGCAGGGTCATCTGCTTCTCCCTTTTCACCAGGTTTGAAGGTGATAGCATGAGTTCATATACAGATTTGAGAATGACGCTAAGCCTAAGAAAGACCATACGCCATATTATCAATCCCGACGGGACTTCTTTGGTGTGTGTTTTCCAACATAGTTCATTGTGCCTGTTGACCTTGCTGGGCTGCCTTCTGGGGTTCTCTTGGCAGCGTCTTTTTTTTCTTCAGTCTTTCATTACCATGTCTGTTTTTGCTTTCCATTTTGTCATTGACCGCCACTTTATTTCTGCTGATCCCAGTACACTGGTTGGTTTGTGTGTATCTAGTTGTTTTCCTGATCTTGAGTTTGTCCTTTCTATGTCCGCTACTTTCCAAATTGTCCATGTTCTGCCAGTCTTTAGATTGGGCTGCGCTGATCTCACGATTTGTCTTCAGAATCTTTAAGCATGGTGAGTAACCTTGCTTTTACCACTTGGTACTCATCGAGGATGGATTTTTTCAGACTCATTCTGGATGAAGCTATTAACTCGTCTAATTGATTTGGTGTTTTGTCTCATCTTTCTTAGTTTAATGAATTGTTACGCCGTCCATGAGAGCAGTTAGAGGAGGCATTGGTATCCCTTTCCGAAGTCTGCTGAGCCTGTACGGCTCATGGCTGCTTTGAAGATGAGCCCCGTTACAAACACAACAGTATTCAAGGAATTTCACAGCTCAGTGCTTTGCCAACATCCACAATGATCCAGTCCGTTGCACATTCCTTTCACAGAGAACCTCATTGAGAAAATCTTAAATAAATGTCAGCGAACCGCCCAGAGAAACATGGACAAACGAGTCACAAGACAAAACACAACGCGTTTCGACCACTCAGGTCTTCAGGTGAAACAAAAACGAATAAAATAACGAAAATTCACTTAGCTTTGATCGCTTCAGATCGCTTCAGAATTCAGCGCAAGGAGAAGGCCTTCTGAAGCGATCAAAGCTAAGTGAATTTTCGTTATTTATTCGTTTTTGTTTCACCTGAAGAAGGACCTATGAGGTCGAAACGCGTTGTGTTTTTTTGTCTTGTGACTCGTTTGTCCACGTTTCTCTGGGCGGTTCGCTGACATTTATGTAAGATTTGTTTAGATTTCCGCCTGCAGTCGTCTCACTTTGCAACTAGATCTCATTGAGAAGCCAAGGAAATGCTTCTTCAGCATTTCACGGATGTTCTTTGGGATATAATACATTTCAAGGGCCAGTTGAATCAACCAGTGTGGCACAAATCCATACGCATTTGCAAGATCGAGCCACACCACGTCGAGATCGTCTCTTCCGCCTTAGTTGTTAGATTGCTTTCCAAATCATAGGCCTAGCAGTATGTTAAAAACAGACAGACATTCACAGGATGCTTTCTTTCTAGATTAATAAGTCCAAGTGCTCATTTTCTGTCAACTATCTA
This sequence comes from Conus betulinus, assembly GCA_016801955.1. Lineage (NCBI taxonomy): Eukaryota > Metazoa > Mollusca > Gastropoda > Neogastropoda > Conidae > Conus > Conus betulinus. The sequence continues at coordinate 25,445 of JADBJO010016827.1, read as the reverse complement.
ATCAGTCTGGCCATCAGTCGAAGAAGATTTTCCCCTTAACGTTCAGAAGTGATACTGGTTTGAACGGTCGATATACTCGAGATTTACTATTTGGGAATGCATACACCATCTGCTGTCATTAATCGATCACTTATTTTCAGCTTCCCCTATACTGATCTTATCAGTTTGTGGAGTCACTCGTGGTGGTGATCTGAATATTCATAAAGCACGCAGGGTGTTCTATTAGAGATCAAGACGAAAAACTGTGGCTCCAGCTTTCGTAACCACTGTCTTTGCCGCATGTAGTGCGGGTGGCTTGTCACTGAGCTTTCTTTCTCGTGCTGCAGGTCGTACACAGCCCTGGATCTTAAGTGGTTCTCCTTGAGTAGGTTGGTGTAGGTTTCCTGTGACGCTGTTCAAGAGTTTCAAATTGTCCCTGGGCTGTGTGAGTGTCCCTGATTTTGGCTGCTCAGATAGCTTCTTGGAGAACTGAAAGGATTCTCTGAATGAGCCACCTTGGTGGTTTTTTTTTTTTTTTTTTTTTTTTTTTTTTTTTTTCTTCTTGCTGATTCTGCTATGCTAAGAGCACAGATCGCGGTTTCTGATCTTCCCAGAACCCTTTCTTTTCAACTCCTGAGGCAGCCTTAATCTGTTTCTTGATATTCTTCTTTTCTCTTCTGGGTGTTATCCATGTGTAGCTGGCGTTTGTATTTTTTTGAGGGTGGTGTCTTCACATTTGATGATGATGGCGGTGAGTTGTTCCATTGTTGTTGTTGGTGGTGGTGGTGTTTCTTTCTTTGTAAATTCCAACCCAGACATATTGAATATTGTTAGTTTCAAGATCTGTTCTGCGGTGGGGGCAATGTTAGCAGTGATTGATAATTGTATCAGTTCAGTGGTTTATTTACGTCTTTTCATCGCCAGATATTAGACACTTTTATCAAAAAAAAAAAAAAAAAAAAAAAAAAAAGAAAAAAAAAAAAAAAAAAAAAAAGAAAAAAAAAAAGAAAAGAAAAAACCCACTTATCATCCACGTTAGTACTTTCAAACCCACATCTGATGTATGCATATTGACATGAGTGAAATACCCTAGTGGTACACCAAATTATTGATCTTTATAAAAAAATTTGCAACCTGTGACTGCGAAATAACCATAGCAAATTTCAGCAACGTATGAACCATATAAGACAGTATTGACATTATCAAAGTTATTCATCTGAATACCTTTCTCCTGATAGAGCGGGGTCAGCACTGAGCATTCCAACAAAAGATGATGCACAGAATTGTTTTTCTCTGCATACACAAGAAATACCATGAGAATGCTTAGTGTTCCAAGTATTCAGCCTTAATTTATGAATTTATCTAACAATGTGCCTTGGGCATGACGGTAAAATAGCCTTTTTTTTTTTTAGAATTCTGCTTATGCATACATTCTTCCATAATTTGGATTAAGTCACAAAAGGACAGATCTAAGGGATTGTTCAGTAATTTTTTTTCGTGTTTCTGTTTGCTCCTTCTTTTGCAAGACTGTCTGCTATTTCATTCCACTTTATATCACAGTGAGATGGGACCCAACAAAAATCAATTCTTACGCCTAGTGTTATGAAACAATGCAGTATATGTATTATTTCAAAAAGCAAATCTTTTCTAGCTTTGCAGTCCCAACGCTCTAGTGATTGTAAAACAGATCTGGAATCAACACAAAGTAAAATTTGATAGAAAGCAATTGATGTATCATATGTGTAAGTCAAAGCCATCAGTATTGCCTATAATTCTGAGGTATAGATTGAAAACCCCTTTCCTACATAGTATGATTTCCTGACATTTAAGGTGGTATTATAAAGCCTGAACCACTGTCAGAGGATTCCATTACCGACCCATCTGAAAACTGTGTACAGCAAGTCCAGTACGTTTGGGCTAGTTACTATCTATACCTGTCGTGGCCAAGACTGCTGATAAGACTATCTAATGCGAGAGGCTACTCTTGTTTCACTTAAAACACTTACATGGGATGAACGAACGAACGAAATTATTTTACCAGGGTAATGAGATAAGCAAAGTGTACATGCTTTTTTCAGCCCAGCCTGGGGAAAAACACAAAGAAAAGAAGAAGAAGAGAAAAAAAAATAGCAAAACCCTGATGTCATTATAGCAACTATAGGGGGGAAAAAAATTGAATACACAAATCCATAATCAAACGAGAGAGAGAGAGAGAGAGAGAGAGAGAGAGAGAGAGAGAGAGAGAGAGAGAGGAGAGAGAGAGAGCGAGGAGAGAGAGAGAGAGAGAGAGAGAGAGATACGAATATTTACGAAAGAGATGAGCTGTAATAATTCAAAAAATGCAGACAAACACACACTTTTGGGCGTATGTTCATAGCATGCGCGCACACACGCCCCACACAAAAAAGAGAGGAGAGAGAGAGAGAGAGAGAGAGAGAGAGAGAGAGAGAGATCAGAACCAGGATTCAAATCACAAATAGAATACAGGTACATGTAATGGTGTTTCGTTAAAAAAAAAAAAAAAAAAAAAAAAAAAAAAAAAAAAAAAAAAAAAAAAAAATACATCCATGCTTTGAGGAGGGGAAAATGGCCATTTGACTTGGACTGGGGAAAAGGTACTTAGAAATCGAAAGTAAACCAGCCGGCATTTTAAAGATGTTTCCATAACGTCTTGTGGTAAGCCTTTTTGAAAGATGTCAAACTACAGCTGTTCTTAAGATGATCGGACAATTCATTCCAAAGTCTGGCACCCGAGTAAGTAAGGGGAGGTCATGAAGAGATTAGTCCTAGGTCGTGGGGTGAAAATAGTACGTTTACTACGAATATCGTTTACAATGAATTTTCTATGGAGATAAGACGGCGTTAAATTATTTATAATTTTGTACATAAAATTAGCTTTATTAAAGCGGCATTTAAACCCAAAGGGAAGAATACCTAAGTATTTGTAATCACTGGGTTGGAGGGACGATGATTTGAGCAGAATAAGTTTGAGAGAACGTCTGTATAAGCTCTTAAGAGGTCTTAAGGAGTTTTTACTTGCCAAATCCCAGCAAGTTGAAGCATAGTCTATGTCCGGTTGAATGAATGCATGGAAAAATATCTTTCGAGTATGCTCATCAAGAAAATGCTTTATTCTATTTAGCTGAAACACTTTCTTGGATAGTTTTTTACAAAGTAAAGATATGTGTGGCTAGACCAAGATATGTTATTATCAAGTGTAAGACCTAACAATTTGTGCGATTCGACTTCTTCCAATGCTTTGTCATAAATTTTAAGGCTTGGCAGGCTGGTTTTAATGTTTTGTCTTTTCTGTCTGGTGGTAACTAACATGAACTTTGACTTAAGAGGATGAAGAGCCATATGATTTGCTTCGGTCCAGCTGACTAATTTATCTAAATCATTCTGCATGTTGCAACACACTACTTCAGGACTTTTATCTTTGTTATAAAGGGTAGTATCAGCAGCAAACAGTTCAGAAGACGACGTTACGTGAAGTGGTAAATCGTTAACATAAATAGAAAACAAAATAGGACCTAAAATAGATCCTTGAGGAATACCATATTTCACAGTCATAAGAGGTGACATAATGGAATCCTGAAATACTTCTTGTCTTCTATTATTCAAAAAAGAGGAAATGAGATTTACTGAGTCTGAGGTAAGTCCATATAAAATACATTTTCTAGATAAAAGATCATGATCAATGGTATCAAATGCTTTTGCAAAATCAACAAAGACAGCAGCAGTGAATAAGTCATTGTTTATGTTTAAATGCCATTCTTCTATTAAGTTTGTGAGCATGGTGTGGCAGGAATGACTGGCTCTAAATCCACTCTGATTGGGGTGAAAATAGATCATATTTGGTAAAATGTGAATGAAGATTACATTTAATGTGTTTTTCCAAAGGTTTGGACAAAGCAGATAATATAGAAATCGGTCTATAATTGGATGGGTCCGAAAGATCACCAGACTTATGAATCGGCAGCACTTTGGCATCCTTAAATGCTTGTGGATAACAACAATTTTCAAGACAGAGATTGTAAACATATGTAATGTGTTCCGAAATAATGGGTGCAGATATCTTCAAGATTTTGCTGTCAAGTCCATCCAAAACCCCGTGAACGAGACTGTTTTAAAAGATGATAGTCCTTTGAAAACTTCGTGCACACTAATGAATGGGAACTGAAGTTTTGAGTGGATGATTTTTTTAATCACAAAAATGTTTTAACAACAACAGATCGTTTGACTGTGAGTTGTCTGTCGTAACAACTCTTTGGGCAACAGTTGTGAAATGTTTGTTCAGCTTTTCGGCAGAGAGATTATCACTACTAGGGGCTGTTGCTAATGACTTTTTCCCATAGTTGGTTTATAGCTTTCCAAATTGATTTAGTGTCACTTTTAGATTTAATCAGGTCATTAAAATACACTTTTTTTTAGCGCGTCGTTTTTTCATTGCTGTTACTTTGTTTCGCTGTTTCTTGAAGTTATCGTCTTTGCCAGTGGCTTGCAATAGTTTCTCGCGAGTCTGGATTTCGGCATTAATTTCTGCATTCAACCATGCTGGTTTTTCTATGTATTTGACCCGCTTGGTTCTTAGGGGGGCATGTTTATCAAAAACGGACATGAAAAGTGTATACCATATTGATAATGCTTTATCCGGGTCTGTATGTGTTGGTAAACCTCTGTAAAGTTTGCCATGCTTAAGTCAGACAGGAATTCTTCCTCAATAAAGTTTTCTATAGGAGCGAAACGATATACATTTTTGACCACATCTGGGAATTTTTATACCTTTCTTTGACCAGGTTAAGCATACTGGGAAATGGTCGCTTAGGCCAAGGACTGGAACAGACGTTTCTATTATGTTACTGGGGCTAGTGACATAAATGTGTGGTCTATTATTGTTTCAGACTCTGGCGTTTTCCTAGTAGGGGTGTTTATTAATTGCTTCAGGTTGAATAATCCATAACATCTTTTCCATGTTTCGTGGGGCTTCAGTAAGTCAATATTAAAATCACCCAACAGGACAACTTCCGTAGAACAACTCAAAACATCTTCCATCATGAGTTCGAAACGCTGTGACCACTCTACCCTCTCTTCTGGGTTTCTGTATATGAAGCCGGCTAAAAACGGTTTGGTCCCTTTTAGGCGAATTTCAATCCAAATACTTTCAATATTGAATCTGTTGAACATATTTAAGACCCTATAATTTACAGATTGATGAACATACGTTACCAAACCAGTTTCGAATTTCACGGCAGCGTCTCTTCGGATTATATTGTAACCAGGAATCGAGAGTACACTGTCAGGTATTACATTACTTAATCGCGATTCAGAAAACCCGAAAACATGAAAACAATCATTAGAATTAGACATAATAGAGGGTAGCTCTGAAATTTTGTTTATCAAATGGCAAGCATTAAGATATCCTATCTTAAATCCAGGTTTACTTAGCCATTTGGTGGCATTGATATTGTCCATAATTAACAGCAGGACAATAGCAATTATAAATCAATCAGTAGGAATCAAAATGACACACAAACAAACATGCACTAGAATCACAGAGCGAAAAAAAAAAAAAGTGAACTTAACTACGAAGAAAGGTATCTAAAGTTCAATAATCAATATAATGCAAATATTTATAAAGAAAGCTTTCACACCAACAAGGCCACACAATTTCTAAGGAGAAGAAACACCACGATCCAATATCATCATTGCCTCCACCCGTGTAAAGCAGGACCATTTTCATACAAACGAACTTCAAATCTACTGACGACTTGAGTCCCTTCAAACGTTCAGAGACTACATAACAATAATGAATGCATAAAGAACAAATGGTCATACAAACATGAAAAACAACTTCAATTCACACATTACCAGCAATTCCATTATGGGGTGGATCATATGAGCATTAGGTTTGATAAATGGGGTAGAGTCTACCAGGCTGGTATAGATCGCTGAAGACCACGCTGGTAGGCCATCAGTGGTGCCATGTTTAAATGGTTGGCATACTGGTATTGGGGATTCCTGGGTGGTGGCCTATTTCGGGAGTCATAGTTTACACCCTGTTGTGTGGACAAGGAGTTAGAACCACCCGAACCAATGTACTGTCTTGGCAAGGGGTCTCCTCCAGCACATAGGGCAGGTATGGGTATGGACCTGGGATTCTGGGATAAGCGGAGTAGGGAGCTGTGTAATTTTGTCTGGGGAAGGAGTGGTGGGAATGGGGGGAATGCTGAAGAAGCATCGTTAGAAGCATTCATAGGTCTACTATCTTTAGACTGGTTAACTAGGGAGGGAAAAATCATTACGTCAGTGTCACGTTCCAACCTCTCTGTAGGGACCAGATCATGTGGATATCCAGTCTGTATTGGATAGGTCCTGTCACAGCTGACCTGGCCATTATGGGAGGGTAACTGGGGGAAGTGGGAAGAGGAAGCTAATGGGGGAACTCGCTCATTCACCGAAGAGTAGGGTTGTGAGCGGTACTGGGTATTGCTGTAAAAATGGGACTCTCCCCCTACTGTGGTCTAAGGAAGAAACTGAGAGATGTTGGGATGGGCACGACGAGAGAAGACAGGTCCACGGAAAGGGTCTTGGACTCTGGGTTGCACAATCTGGGGAAGAACTTTTTTTGAAATTTACTGCCAGGCATGCAGTGCCTCTCACGCTAGGGTGGGTAACATCTCTATACAGAGCGAGACGTGGTGCACCACGTGGGGTGACAAAGGCACTGTGGTTGTCAATTAGGTCTACTTTCATACTGGTACAGGCTGAATAAAGGTTCCTGTTAGATGGTGCAATGCTGTTGTTTAAGTGACTCCGGCCACGAGCTGGGATGATGGAACTAAAGGCTATATAAGCTGAGGGGAAACAGGTCTGGCATAATCCAATCAGTTCACACCAGACCTGGGTTGGGATAGGACCAGCTGGGCAGTCATTGACACCAACGTGTATAATGACAGTTTGTATTTGTTCTTGTTTTTCTAAGCCATTAACCATTGAACGATGTCGACTGCAGTTAGACCGGGAATGCATATTTTAAAGAGAGGGTCGTTATACGTCTGAAGCTTTTGGGGATTTAAATTCCTTATGACCGAGTCACCTATGAGCAGTGATGAAGCATGATTGGGGATGGTGATTTCACTCAAAATCTCTTAGGGGGGGGCTCTTTTGGTGTGTTGGGTTAACGCTATGTGTAGAGTCCTGGTGCTGGAGGAAGTTTTCTGTAGAACTCTGAACATTGGGGGAATGTTTAAAAAGTGCAATGTTGTCAGGTCCCTGCTGTTTCTCATGGAGACTGGATAAAAGATCAAACGGTTTTGGACAGGCACGTCCGTGTTGACTGTGTCGGCATGCTGATCCTGAGGATCAGACTGACATTTGTTTGCCGGACACTCCTCACTCGCCTCATCTTCTGGGGGTGTCAGGTCTGTGGGGGTTCTATAATCTAAAATGCCATGAACGGGGGATGGGGAAGACACCGCTTCTTCAGAGAGAGACGAGGCACTCTGTTGTACGTCAACAGCATTTACATTGACGTTAGCAACAGGAAGGTCACATTGGGTGGAAACACTGATAGCCAAAGATCGGTTTTTTGATCACTTGGATGTGGGACTGGAGAGTTCCAACCTGTGTTTTTAAGGAGTGGTTTTGTTTGACCAAACTAACAATGGTGTTGTCCATTTTAGAGATAGAAGATGTAAGGTCATCTATATGTGACTGCAGATATTCTATTTTGTGGTCAATGTAATGTTTAAGCTCCTTCTTCAGAGCTACTTTAAAATCTTCCAGTTTTGACACTAACTCAAGGTGTCTTTCAGTTTGGCTATTCGCCGTGATATCAAGGGTCGTTTCTATAGAATCAAGTTTGTCACTGACCGACCTGTCAACATGCTGAATAGGACAGAGGGTTCGTCTACGATTGCGCTTTGAGCGTTTGGCAAGTTTCGGGGTAGATTTCACCCCAATC
>JADBJO010016827.1:0-12500 GCA_016801955.1 Conus betulinus | reverse complement strand
CACTGATTGAGTCTTTTCGATTTCCTGAAAAGCAATAAAACAATCAAGAAGTCACAACATTTTTAAGGATAGATTGAACCCTGCAACTCAGATGAGATATTCATTCCTCAAAACCTGAACGAGTTCATAATCTGAACCCTGAAAAAGGTTGTGAAATTTATTAGGATACTGATTTTTACAAGGAAGAAAAAATATCTTTTCTCCCACTATTTCTCATGCGTACATGAATACACAACCAGAGCATCATGGTGGAGAGAAGATCCAGCCCTGAAAGCTGCGAGTTCTCCAGACTAGCCTTTGAGTAATGCTTAAAAAATTTACTGATCAGGTCAAGATACTTTATCAGCCCAGGGGGAAAAAAGTTTGCTTGCCAAACAATACCAAATACTAGCCTCAGAATTGATCAATTTCATACTTTGAATTATACAGCTTATAATGGGACAAAGGATAAAGATTAAAAAACAAAAAAACAAAACAAAACAAAAAACAGATAAAAAGATACAAAACCCACCCCACCCCAACCCCTGCCTTCTTAGTAATTGCAGATAAGATGAAAATATAACTTTTTTTTTTCTCAGGCAGTTATCTCCCGAGGGGAAAAAAAAAAAAAAAGAAACAACAACAACAAAGCAAACAGACCGACACCAGTCCTACAGATTACATCTCAGTGTTAAGTTTTGTGGTTTATTTCATCATTTCAACTTATATACTTATGCAAGTAAAGTTTTATTTCTGCTCACTGTGGCGGGTAAAAATGCATACTATTTTCAGGGCTGATGTCATCCCCACCCCCCACCCCCACACTTCTTTACAATTTTACATTCTGTTAAAATTATTACCATGATTGTTGTCACCATCTGTCCTGCTTTTCCCCTCTATTTGAAGGTCGTTATCATGGCATGGTTGTGAGGGTGATGATGCATTTATTTGTGTTTTATGCTGTGACATATAGTAAGTTCTGCTCACTCCTTCAGTTTAACAAATGATGTGAAAGTTCTATTGCTTGCCTCCTGAGTGGTCACCTGCCAGTCCCATGAACTGCCTTCAAACTGTGCATATCTTCCCCCTCTCCACCCTGTTGTCTGCCCCATACGCTCCCCTCCCCCCCCCCCCCCCCCCCCCCCCCCCCCCCCCCCTCTCCCCCCCCTGGTACAGACAACCCTGCTGTCCCATCATTTATGTGCTTTTTAAATTTTTTTCTTTTTTTTGGCTTTCACCAAAGCTTAGCTATTATGTTCCTTAGACTCCCAGCTGTTCAGTACAGGTGCTTAGATTTGTTTTCTTTTCAAAACCACCCTCATCCCCCTCTCAGACATTCTACATACTATCAGCCCATCTCCGTTCTCCACACTCTCCTTTCTCCATGTCCTGTGTGTGTGTGTGTGTGTGTGTGTGTGTGTGTGTGTTTACTATAATGAAATAAAATAAGGGCTTTAAATAGGCTTCTTGTGCTTGCTGCTCCTCCCCTCCCCCCCCTTTTGCCCTCTCCCCTCCTTCCTCTCCTGTGGAATTTTTTTTTGTTGACTAGTCAGTTCATGAATGAAAATGATTGCAAGGGAAAGTTATATGATAAGTGTCAGTTTGATGAGTTCCTTCCGGTATACATGTATGTGTGTGTGTGTGTGTGTGTGTGTGTGTGTGTGTGTTTCAGTTTCAGTTCTTTTTTTCTTTTTTTTTAAAATGTAGTTAGAAAAATTCCTAAATTTAGAATGAATTGGTGCATATCATTAAACAGTTTCAGTATCTCAGTGAAACTAATTCATAAATGGTTTTCAGTTTGCAAGCTGAAACGTTATAATGTAGCGTTCGTGTTCATGTTTTTCTTTTTTTTTTTTTAAGATAAGGTCTGTAAACAATCATTCTATGCCAAACAGGGTTTTTGTTAAAAAGCTATAGGGCTGGTTAATTTAAATAAAAAGTGTAGCTTGGAATTTGAGGATCAGTGAACTGGGTTTATCATAATGAATGTTGAGGGTGGGGTTCAGGGGTAGACATTGAATATCTTAACTGTACCTTTGAGTAGTTAGCTATACACATCTGTCTATGATCTCAGCCCCTTTAGTCTACGGGGTATAATTATTGCATCTGGAAAGTGGTCCTATGTATACACTGTCAGTACTTATACTATAAGTTATAGCTTAGCATGTCTGCATACATGTTTTAACTACTGTACGTATCCTGCTTAATTTTTCATGAAAAAAAAGCAACCAGCATTTTGTTTGTTTGATTTTGCTAACTTGTTGCTAGTACATCTTGAACTGTTCTTCGAAGATATATTTCGATCAGTTTTGACAGTTTGAGATAAGGAAGGAGGGAGGGAGATAGGCACAGTGGGACATTGCATGGACATGTGATTTGAATGTATAGTGTTGTTAGTAAAGTGAACTCTTAGTGTGTAAAAAAAATGGAGTATGTTGCAACTCCGTGCTTAAGATTTCAGCATTTGATTTTCGGCTGTATGATGTACCATATCTTTGATTTTACATAATGAGGAGCACTGAATTTGAGTCTGTTTTGCTTGATTCTTGTCCTGTGATCTTCTGTTATCCATCAGAGCACTGCGTTGCAATCATTCAAGTTTGTCCTTTGTCTCACGATAAGCAAGGCATACTGAGTGATCTTGACCATCATGGAACTGCCAGTGGTGGTGGTCTGACACATCATGCCCCATGTGCAGCAGCTGTGAATGACTGTGTACCTCATCCTCAGTGGGTCTGCCACACCGTGTCCTATGTTGCAGCTGAAGCAGTTCCAGCAGCGGTCAGGACGGACACCCAGTCGATCCCCAGCGCCCTCAGGTCGCTCCAACAAGTCGGCCACAGACAACGGTGTGGAAGACGAGGGTGTGTGGAGCACAAATCTCGACGCAGTATCTCCCCCTGTGCCAGAGCAGGTGAGAATGGGGAAAATAGGGAATGAGGAGCTATTGAGAGAGAGAGAGAGTGTTTGTGTGTGTGTGTGTGTGTGTGCAGGTGTGTGTGTGTGTGTGTGTGTAAAATACGAAACAAGGGGCAGATGAGAGAGAGAGGGTATACATGTATGTATGTGTTTTTGTGCAGGTATTCATGTGTGCATGCATGGTTCTGCACATATGTTTGTATGTATATACATGTGCGAGTGTGCGTGCACAGAAAGAGAAAGAGAGAGGGACAGTGTGGATGTGTGAATAAGATTGGGAGGAAGGGGTTATCCAGAAAAAGAGAGAGATGATACGTGTGTGCATGTATACATAAGTGCTGGGTGGATGAGTGTGCTTCTGTGCATGTGCTTGTGCGTGTGGGCATCATGACTTTCAAATTACACTAATAGTAATACAAACTGGGGTAAAACTTATGTGACGACAGAATCGGGGGGATGGGAGGGGTGGGGGGGAGTAGAAATTTGTCTAGATGGAAAATCTGTTTTTCGCTGAATTTTTGTTGTTGTTGTTTAAATTGCTCAAGCCTCCCAGTAGGATTGCGTTGTCACCCAGAACTAAAATGGAAAGCTGTGATAGAAGTTCAGCCATTCCTCTGTGGACCCTATAGCAAGCACTCTGAGAGGGCCATTCAAGATTACAGCTGTACCTTGTTTTACATGGAGTTGTTAATTGGTTTGCTATGTAAGTCATGCATGCAATAACGGAAGGAATCCCTGTGTCCATGACCGATGTGAGTGCAAAGAGTTGGGTATATATTCAAATGACAAAGATCATGCCAGCAATACTCAGCACTGACAGGTCACAGAGGTGTGAGAAGCTGAATTGTCTTGGGTTGTGTCCGTGTAGCCACAGTGTAGCACACAGTGTTCGGCTCGTAATGCAGAGCTGAAGGATGGATTAAATGGGGAGAAAACGGTACAGTGAGTAACCTCAGAACCTTAAACGTCTGAAAAGTCTGCAGCTGAAACTTTTTTTTTTTTTTTTTTTAAAGTGTTGGGGTTCATACTTCTCTCCCTCCCTCTCTCCCTCTCTCTCTCACTCTCACTTTCTCTCTCCCTCTCTGATCTCTCAGTCTCTGTCTGTTTCCGTCTCTCTTATTGTTGATTTAAAGAAAAACATCTTTGTGTTTTCTTTCTTTGTTTTGAGGGTGTGGATGTTTGTCTCTCTCCCCCCCCCCCCCCCCCTCCCCCCCCTCTCTCTCTCTCCATTAACACTCTTTCTCTCTGTGTCTCTGTATCTCTACTAACCCAGTTCTTCCGTCTTTAAGTACCTGACCAACTTAAATGAAGTTGAATGAGTTACCACTCGGCCTGACGTGGCCATCTTGGCCAGCTTGGCTATAGACAGTGCAGTTCCCCTTTCCCTACCCTACTCTGGCCATTTCTTTTTTTTTGTGTGTGTATGTTATGATTTTTTTTTTTCTGTGTCACTACTGCATTATGGAACGTATTATTATAGGTAGCGGCAGCCAAAATTTGAATTGCAAATAGCATATTTCTGTTTGTGTGTTTTTTAGATAGAACTTTTAAAGCAAAACAAAGTAAAAAAAAAATTACTGTTCTATCTTATTAGTTTTTGAGATATCAACATTTTAAATATTGCATTTGCCGAACGTTCGCATGTAACAGTGTGACGTCGCATCTTTGAAGCCTCCCAGCAAGAACACTGTGCATGTGAGACATAAGATATTATGCAATTGGAGAGTGTGTACCATATACTCTTAGCACACAAATTTACAGGGCTGTCCAAAATAAATTGCCTCTTTTGCTTGTGGTCAAAAATGGCACTTCATGCAATTCCGGAAATGTCAAATTGGCACGAGGTGCCACGTTTGGGGACCTACAGATTTTAGAGAATAACATCAATTAGTAATTTCTTTAGACTTTTTGAGTTACCAGTTTTGCATAGGCTTAGCCTAATTTTTTTCAGCTCAATGGGTCTGTAAATTTTCCGTCTAATGAGGTGTAAATATGCTTAGAAAGGCCAAAATGTGCAGTGGCAAATAGGCCGTAGATCGACAAAAAATTAGAAAAAATGGACATAATTCCTGAACTAATACAGATTTTCACTCCAAACTTGGTGGTTGTGCTCTACATGGTATCTTTTGTCATTTAAATGTTAAATGGCAGAAATCAAGCAAAAAATACGTGCATTATCCATTTTAAATGTTGCTTAAATGGGACCTAAAATCCACAGACGTCACAGGGAAAATTGCAATGTTTTCCAAACCACTTGTCATATCGCTCTCAAACTTTAACCAGATATCTAAAATGGTGGTAGGCATAATTTAAACTATTGAAAGTCTTCACAGACAAAGTTTTTGCTTATTTAGATTGTCTTAATAATCTACTACCAATACTAGTGTAAAGATCTCAAACGCAAAATCATTATTTTTGAAAATGATGTCAACAGGCTCACTGATAGCTGAACTCACTGAAAAGAAAATTCTTTACAAGTCCTACCTTTCAAATAACACCTTAGGTTACTTACAACAGACATCTCTTGAAAGAAGCAAATCAGAGATGATTTTCAAACAGGAAACATTTGAATGCATCATATCTCTGGCGTAGATCATTTGGCCAGTCCACAACAAAAGACCTCCCAGATGAAGAAGATGGGGCCAGGGTGAGGTTGGAGGCAAACACCACTGAGGAGTTGATAGGATATACATCAAGTGAATGTGACCATCGGAACACATGGCGGGCATTGGCACCTCTACCCACACTTGCCTTGGTCATGAAGTTCACCTCCGCTTGATCCTCACTCAGAATGTTGTGCACTGCCCCTATGAAGAAGTCATCTTCAAAGTACACAGCAATGAGCTCTTCTGGCTGCCTGAATTGAAAGTTGAAGTGCTCAAAGTTGTGTGCTGTCTGCTCTTCTTCATTATCCTCATCAGAGTTGAGATGATCTTCACTCTGGTCAGAGTCATCCTCAGAAGAATCTGATATTTCTCTGCGTGGACGCTTGTTCGGCTGAACTTCTGGCTGGATTGCTGGCAATCGTTCTAACCCCTCCCCACCAAAAAACTCCAAAAGCTGATTCACAAGCTTCAGGACTGATCCTGTGACCTTGAGCAGTGAAGACTTTTTTTCCCAAAATGATTTTCTGAAAAAGAATCTCTGCTCGTAAGGCTTTCCTGAGGGCCCTGTGGGTTCTATAGATTCTGAGCAGCCGTTGGATGTCAGCAGGTGATGAACATGGGCCCTGGTGAGGTCTCAGATCCTCCATTACAGACATCTTCTGCTGACGTTTCCTTTCCTCTGCTGCTTCCTTGACCAGTCTTGCCTCTTGCAGAAGATCTTGTTTTTTGGCGGACGGTGTCTTTTTCCATCTGCACATGCTTTTCTCGCAGTGCAGCAGCTTTTCTGGCAGACAGCTTCAGCAAGTCTTGCTGTTCTGCAGAGGTCTTCAGGGCCAGCCAGGATGAAACAGATTTATTCCGCTTTAGCAGATTCACGGTGGAGTGATGATGCAAGCTGGCATTTCTCCGCTTAAAACAGAGAAAAAGTCCAGATCGGCAAAGCACTCTTCACTGACTAAATTTTGTCAGACTGGAGTGGTCAAGCTTCTGCCGCAGCTCTTCATCCTGCACATTGTGGTACTTTCCACCGGGTAGAAAATCTGCTAACTGGCGCCTGGTGACCTCTAACAGGTAACCGCAAACCTTCTGCAACAAAGCTGTGACCACCGTTTTCTTTTCTTCCCCAATGGCCAGTAAGGACAGCAGGATGTCTGCATTATGAGGAAAGTGAATGCCTGGAAAAGTGGCTGGACAATCTTCACGCAGGGCAGGAGAGGCATCTGTCTGCCAGTCAAGCAACTGGGTGTGCAGGCTTTCAACATAAATGTAGAAATCCAGGTAGTGAATACTGCCCCTAAGAAGACACCAGTATGGACCTGTTCAAACAGAAACAAGCACCAGATCATAAATATCTTATTACTCTGTTTCAATTTGATCCTTATAATTATTGTCAGTAATGGCTGCTAAAAAAAAAAGTGTGACCAGACACATTTACAAACACACACACAACAGGTTTTATGACACAGCAATTATGAAGAAAAAATCATCTACAAGGAAAAGAAAGGAGAATTTTAAGCATTTGACTTCCATTGTTTTTTGCATGCTTCTCAGATGCATGCACCTGTGTCAGTGTGGGGGGAAAAAAGAAAGGAGAGGGAGGGAGGAAATGGTGTTTGTGAGCTTCAATGTGTGTAGTGTGCGTGCAAGTGTGTGTGCGTGTGTGTGTGTGTGCACACATGCCTATATCATGTGATTGTGTGTTTTCAAGACATTATACACATTTGCTATACAATCTTTTACAATGTTGAAGTGAATGAGATTTACTGGAGAATAATCCAGATGATCACACAGGGTTCATAGCGTTTGGGAAAGTTAAGGGAGGCCTGGGGAAAAAAAAAATGTTATTTTCCAGGCCCTGGAAAGTCTTTGAAAAATAAGAAAACATGAATATGGTTTGTGAAAGTTGTGAATTTTGGACTTATGTCACCAATATAAGAAATCCACTAAAAAAAAAAAAAAAAAAAAAAAAAAAAACAGGGGACGTGAAATTTTACATGTGTGAGGAAATAACTATAACTTTGGATCATTGTGAACAGACAGTGATAAGGCCAGAAGATTGGTGTGATAACAAGGAACTGTTCTATTAAAAGGTAATCTGTGTGTCTGTTGTGTGTGCGTGTTTGTGCTTATTTACACTTAATTTCAGTTTTAGGGCCATTTAAAGGTCTTTGGAAAATCCCAGAAAGTGATTTTGGAAGTTCGTGAAAAGTTGGAATATTAGGATGCTGTTAGCTATGAACCCTGTCACATTTTAACAAGGAACATTTCTTTAATACTTTTCTCACCATACATTTACATAAATACTAGAAAGCTCAAAGTGCTTAAGTACCTTAACAATAGCAACAAGAAAAGCAAACTAAAACACTCCTTCACTCACACACACAATTGATCATGTATTTTTTTTTTAATGCAGTCTTTTTTCATAAAATGTATGTTCTTTTCGTGACTGTGTTGTGGGAGGTGTGTGTGTGTGTGATATAATAAACGGAATGATATGGTGGGCTCATACACGCGAGAAAAAATCCAACAAGTACTACTGCCCCTTCTTCAATACTATTACAAAATACACATTCGATGACAGAAATCAACAGACCATTGCATGAAAACAAAAAAATAAACAATCACAATGTGCATTAACTTCGAAGAAAAACGCACGAACACGGCCCGCGAAAGATCGACCAGATCTTTTGTTACTTGTGACCAAAATCATTTCTACTTCCGGCAATCGATACTGTCAAATAATTTAATAAAATATGCCCCAAACTTTTATTATATTAAACATAAAGCATACGATTCGACAATGTGCAATCTTGAAATGATATTTATTAATGTTTAGGTAAAACGAGCCTTCCGATAAAATTAAATCAACTTCGATAGGAAGACAACGAGAGTAGAGCATGTGTTTTCCTAACACTTTCACTTGATCACTTCTAATTCAAACTAACCATAATCCGATCATTCTGAACGATCATTTGTTTGAAAAATGTGCTTCAATAATTGATCTGCCATTATCACAAATAAAACTTACCATAAAGATCCTGGACACGGACCTCCCATTCATTCGAAGCGATGTATCGTTCCGACGCACTTGCCATGCTGGTCGCCATTGTGTTTACAATGTTGTGCCTCGCGACGTTCTGCACACTCGCTTTTCCCGGCTTGCGATTGGTGGATATTGCACGGATAGAGCTAATTTGCATACCACTGTGTAGGGCTTGAAATCCTCTTTCCAGCGCACCCTAAGATGATATATCTTTATTCAGTATTTCTGGGAGATAAAGTAATCTAAAATTTACCCTATTTTTCAACTCGTTTTCTCAAATTAATCTGGACTTTAATTATTTTGAAACTTATACTGTTTTAAAGATGAATCTTTCATCTTTATGATGAAACTATTTTTAGATCGCTCTGTCCAGCATGTGTACAGCGAGTCGAGATTTTCCAACACGTATCAACTTCGGGTTCGGCGGACATCGGCGATTTCGCCGACGTCGAAGCAGACTTTTCTTTTCAGGGGGTATTTTTCATTTAGACTTCTCTCTCTCACGCATTCATGACAAAAATGAAAATACATGAGAATAAAAGTAGATAAATAAAGGTTTATTCAGAATCAAAAAAGCATGTCATAGATACAGTATTACACCAGTACTGCCTGATTGAAGTTGGCCTATTTTCACCTAAAATCAGCCTTTCCCTCACTGCTGACAGAGGCGTGCCGCTACCTAATAGTATTAACATATCCAGGCACACTTTGCATTCATCAGTTTGTTCCAAGACACTCTCTTTTCTCTCTCTCTCTCTCTCTCTTCTCTGTCTGTCTGTCTGTCTGTCTGTCTCTGTCTGTCTGTCTGTCTGTCTCTCTCTCTCTCTCTCTCTCTCTCTCTCTTCTCATTCTCTCTCGTCTCATTCTCTCTCTCTCTCTTTCTCTCTCTCTCTCTCTCTCTCTCTCTCTCTCTCTCTCTCTCTCTCTCTCATGCATTGAATTCCTCGTTTATATACTTTTACATGTGTTTCTACATTTTATTTTATATAACTGACGCTACTTGGGGCAGGGACTGGATGAAAAAAGAGCATAATCGTGTTTATCTGTTATCCTGTTAAAGACCGGATTTTACATTGTCTTTTTTTTTTTTTCTTTTTTAAAAATCATATTTAACCTTTTCTAGTCAGTTTCTTAAACAGATTGATTGTATACTGTCACATGCATGTGATGGCTCTCTTTAAAATCCTCCTTCATTTCATGAAAAGCTAAAAATTTCAGTTGTACCGAACATCACCGAGGTGAAATGTCTGTCTTAAAGTTTGCATGTATTTGCTTTGAATTGCCTCCAGTTGTTCTCTTTCATTCATTAGATTTGTTTCCGGCTTCAAAAGGGCAAAGCTCCCCTCCCCCCCTCAAACATGGGTGCTGCCCCTGTACCCTGCCAGGGGGCCTCAGTTGTGTGTGGACCTCTGCCTTTCAGTGTTTGAAAATAATCCCAGTTTTACCTTAGAAACACATTAATATGTCTTGTCTACAGCTCTCTGATGGCTTGTGTCACAATGACTTGACAAGTACATTTAGACTGTGGTGTGGCAGACTACTACGGTGGAGCCAGAATAAGTAGTTTTGGGAGGGGGGGTGGTGGTGGTGGTGGTGGTCAGTCAGGGGAGGAGGGGACGGGAGAGGGAGGGAGAGACACAGAAATTGTGATTGGGGGGGGGGGGTTGTTGTGTGTAGGGTAGGGAATTAGCTGCGCTTATTGTGAAAAAGTGCGTATTGACCTGCTGCAGAACTCACCAGAGGCAGCCAGCAGAGGGCGCACGCTGAGCAGGAAGTCGGAGGTGTTGGAGAGTGCCAGGAATGATACCAGTGCAGAGCTGCCAAATGATCATGCGGAGTGGAGGTAAAAGTCAAAACCAGTCCATGTGATAACTAGCAAGATTTCCATCTCCATAGTGATAACTAGCAAGATTTCCATCTCCATAGTCCCACAAAGTCAAAACATGTGACAACTAGCAAGATTTCCATCTCCATAGTCCCACAAGACCCATGTGATAAACTAGCAAGATTCCCATCCTATTAGTCCCACAAATCAAAACCATGTGATAACTAACAAGATTCCCATCCTCCTAGTCCCCACAAGTCAAAAACATGTGATAACTAGCAAGATTCCCATCCTCCTAGTCCCACAAGTCAAAACCATGTGATAACTAGCAAGATTTCCATCTTCTTAGTCCACCATCATGTCATGTGCAAATCAAAATGCAGCTGAAAGTGCTGTTAAGTCTGGTTTGTGGCGTCGCATACAAATGCTGTGCTTAAATTTGGAATGCTGCACTTTAAATGTCAAAATGCTACATGTTGAACTTTTGAGGCTTCATCAGCTGTGCAGGAACAAGAGAAACTGTCATTGGATTGATCGTCCTTTTTTGCCATGTCATCTTCCATTGACTGGGGGAGGGATGGGGTGACATGCTTCATGTTTGATGATAATGATGCAGTGATTTGAGCGGTGTTTTAACATGTTTACTATCTCTTTCCAGAACAACAGCTTCCACAGAAAGTCTACAGCAGCTGTCTAGACAGCTCAACGGTTTGTTGGCCGAGGTGAGTACTGCGGCTGTTCTGTGCATATTGAGGTGTGATGTAATGCGGGGGCAGGGTGGGATAATAAGAGGAGGTGTATTAAGTGCATACTGATAAGTAAAATGTGTGGATGTTAAACACTGCACAGGCACACACACACACACACACACACACACACACAACACACACACACACACACACACACAAGTTTGCATGCAGGCACCGTTTTTGTGGTGTGCTAAAGAAAAGGAAAATAGCAACGCTGGAAGCACTTTCTGTTTTCTCAAGTTTTCTGAGGTCAAATGAAATAAACAATAATGGAAAAGAAAAACATGCATACGCACACACACACACACACACACCACACACACACACACACACACACACACACAACACACACACACACAGCATGTCCACAAATGTTACTGTCAGGTAACAGATTCCCTGGTTGGTGGGGGTTTTATGTCTTTGGGTATGTATGTTTATATGTGTGTTTCAAAGTTTGTGAGTGGCTGTGTTTCTGTAGATACATCTTTTGTGTATGTATTAGTACATGTGTGTTTGTGTTAACAGTCAACAGATTACACCAGTTAATAGATGATGAATCAGGGAATTCAACACTGGAAGAATTAAAGGTTGTATCTCTCTGTCTCTGTTTCTATATCCTAACTCGCTCACTGTCTATCTCTCTTCTCTTCTCTCATTTTCGGTCATTTGTCTCTCTCTCTCTCTCGCTCTCTCTCTCTCTCTCTCTCCCTCTCTCTCTCTCCTGTTTTGTTTATTGTGCTACTCTCTCTCACTGCCGTGTCTGTTCATTGCATTTGTTACCATTCCCTGTCTGTGTATGTATATTATATATGTGGTCTTCTTGGCATGTAGCTTTGTCACTTCTCCATACTCTGTCTGCTGTGTCTGTGTTTCTATGTCTGTGGGTGTGTGTGTGTCCCTGGCATGTAGCTTTATCATATGATGTTGGTGGTAAATTTGGCATCTCAGTTCCCAAGATTCCATTTAGAGTGCATGGATATGGACATATAGGTAAGATACGTGCATCCAAGTGATTTAGTATGACACAGGAATGTAATCTCACTTTGACATACACAAGTTTGGATGCAGAGCGGTTGATGGATGTTTATATGGGTCGATTGAAAGCGTGATTCATGACCCAGGTGCGCTGATGAAGAGCATGACACATTTTGGAGCACATAAGTTACGATTGTTGTAGCCAAGCCAATTCTGAGGACATATACCGGGGCTGAAAAGTAACTTGAAAACAAGTTGGTGTGCAAAGATTAGTAGAATTGAGGTTGAAATACAAATTCGATAACAGGTTTGCATACAACAACACCAGATGTATGCATACATGCATAAACGTGGGCATGCCATGCACACCCACACAAAGAACACTACACGCGGCGAGAACAAAC
>JADBJO010016826.1:35094-39451 GCA_016801955.1 Conus betulinus | reverse complement strand
TCACACATATAGGTGATTGCAGAACGTCTAAATAACATAGTTTGTTTACAATTTTAGACTATTATCATAAAAGAAGAGAAGAGGACGATGTGGTTACATAGAACAAAAATAAAGGATAGATGAATTATAGGACAGTAACTATGAAAAATTAGAGAAAAATAACTAAAGTAATCTAACTTACGATTATGATTATAAAATGTTCCTTAATGGACTTTCAAAAGGTGTTCTCGTTAATTTAACAAGAGAAATAAACTGGCAACGAATCTAAAAAGTCAAACACCTTAACCTGCCCAGGGTGTCGAGTGAGGGGCTGTGGTGCTACGCCGGGAACAATTCAAAAAAAAAAGGGTTCGTTAGTCACAATCAAAAACACAGGATCGAACAGTGAGAAAGAGACCCAGACGCACATTACACACTTAACAAGTCTGGAAACACCTGGCCGCATCGGGGGGGCGGGGGAGGTACGCGGACTATACCTACCAGTGTCTACAAAACGCCCAGGCCGTGAACCGGTCGGCCTAATCGCACAAAGTTTGACAGTTGGCTGACGAGGTTGTGCTGACGAACTCGTAATTGACCGAAATCCCCTTGTCACACGATGATCTGGGATCTTATTTCATTGTGTAGACTAAAAGGAACACCGTACAACCTCAATAATACCCACTCCACCAATTCTACAATGTCTATGTCTCTGTCTGTAATGCCACTGGGGGCCTGTCTCGGTCGTGTTCTGGGTAGTTGGTATCCTTCTCTCTTCACTCTCTCCACCTCTCTCTCTCTCTCCGGTGTCATTCCACCCTTGCTCTTCAGACTTAAGCTCTCTGTCTGTCTCTGCACTCTCGTGCCTCTATCTGTCTCTGTCTTCTATCTCTCTGTCTCTCTGCTGTGTCTGGTCTGCTGTCTCGCTCTGGTCTGTTTGTCTGTCTGTCTGTATGATGTCTGGTCTGTCGTCACAAGTCCATGGCAGCAGGGCGCTGTCTTTGTGGCGCCGATCGCAGCCAGACAGGAAGAACAGACGACACCGCTGGAACCAGATGGTGAGGGCGACCTCCCATGACGATAAAAGGGGGGGACCGGGCACAACCAGTCGGGGAGGTCAGATTGTGTAGAGGGATTGAGGGGGGGGCGCGCCCGTAGGGGGGGGGGGGGGGGAACAAGACGGAGTTCGATTGCTTCGTATTTCCCCTACAAGAACAGATTTCAAGACAGAACACCCAGATTGGTGGAGGGGGCGGCCCGACGCGAACGGTTTTGGGTTTTCAGACTACACGAGGGGGACCGGGGAGGTGGGCCAACCCGCCTAGTCCGTGATTCAGCATTTCTCCGACCACCCCCAAAAGAGAAAAGGAACCCAGAAGAGCACTACCCGCAAACCAAGAGAGGAGGGCGAGGATGACGGACGAGAAGGCAGAGGGGAGAGGGGTGTAGGAGTGGGGGACAGCAGCTCCTCAAAGGAGGACAGAGAGGAGGAGTGAGAGCAGTGGTGGTGAAGGGGGAGGTCTGAAGGAGTTGTGTGCACAAGTGGGGTGCGGAGTTGGGGGTGGGGCGGGCAAGTAAGAGGGGTAAACACGCTGGTGTATTGTCGGGCCTCAGTGAGGATCACAGGCAGAGAGTTGTGGTGAAAGGCAAGTGTGGATGCGAGTAGTCAAGGAAAACACACACCAGGTAGACGTGCAGGGAAAGGTATTTCCCAAAATAGAGAAGGCGAGTAAGGGGAAGGGGGAATGGGAGGGGAGGGGACCGGCCCGGGGGGGGGGTTGTGGGGGGGGAGCAGGGGGAAAAGGGGGGGGGCGAAGCGTCAAAGTCGTTCAGACCGTGGTCACATATAGGATCTGACCATGTCTGGTGTCGGGGTGGCCGGCTGGACGAGGGATCCGCAGGGCACAGTTCTGACTTTTTTAGTATAGTTTGTGGTTGCCTCTGGAGACGAGTGGGGACGGTCTGGGTGGGGAGTGGTTTGCGGCGAGACGGGAGGTCGTAGATGTAGGTTAGTCTGAGGTAGTTTGTCGAACATGATACAACTGTTCATTACGTCTGAGGAGTGTTTGTCGAAACATGTAACTGTCATTACGCTGAGGGGATGTTGTCGAAACAGTGTATTGTCATACGGTGCTGTTTCGCATTGTGTGGTTGGAAGTGGAATGCCAATGTCCCTGCGCTATAAGAGGCACTCTGGACAACAGTGTGGTGAGGCAGAACTAAGAGGAAACCAGAAATGACTGCGGGATTAGGATGTTGGGTGTTGTAATTGGTCAGGGGCTGAGCCTGGTGGGGGAGTCATAAAGCTGCTCTTTCTGTAATTATGTAACTCGGTAATAAGGCAGTCTTACTGCAGTGTGGTACAAAGAAGGCACAACACACAATGACACTCAACAACACGTTGAACAGGAAGAGGCACCATACAACTGTAAGTTGGAAACGCTAAACACCCTACGTCCCCCCATCCACTCATCCCCCCCCCCCCCTATAGGCGAGGTGATTCAGGTTAAAATTACTTGTTGTCCCGTCGACTACGACACAGCCATCTACATCGTTTCTATCTCCAACACCACAACTCACATCTGTCAAACACACACACACACAAACACACAACACAAAACACACCACCAGACACACACACACAATTGTGCAACACACGGCACAAATCACGAAAGCTGACTATACTCACACACAGCTTTCACACTAACACAAAACACACACACCCACACAAACAAACACAATCACACACGACACGGCGATATTCTGAAACTCACTCACTGGCACACACACTGCTGCACACACACACACACCACAACACCCAACACACACACAAACACACCACATATCTCACACACACCACACTCACCTATCACCACACACACACAACACCACACACAACAACACACAACACACACAACACACAATATTAAAAACAACACAAACACACACACACTCACTACACAGCACAACACACAACACACACACACACACACACACACTGAACTTCTCGCACGTTGAAAGGAAGAGGGGTCTTACCCTGTCAGTGGAAACAGTTAACCCGGCCCCCGTACCCCCACCCACCATTCCCACCCACCCCTATAAAGGGGTGATTTCAGGTAACACACTTACTGGTTCGTCACGGTTCCTGCTTAGAGTCATCAACACGGTTCTATCTCAAATACAGCAAATACTGCTGTTTTTCTTCGTGGTAGCACTGGGTTTGACCACCGAAATGTCCCTGTAGACTTGAGATGCAATATGATCTTGATGCTGCTATCTTATTCTGCAGACACTGGTTTTCTGGCATACTATATTCTGCACACACACTTTTTCTGGCTATCTTAGTATTCTGCACGCACTGTTTATGGCGATATTCAGCTGCACCACGGGTCCGTTTTTCTAGCTGTATATTCGCACACACTGTTTTCTGGCTATGATTATTTTGCAACACACTGTTTTCTGGCTATTCGTATCTGCACGCACTGTTTTCTGGCTATATTTCTGCACACACTGTTTTCTTACTATCTTATCTGCACACAATGTTTCTGGCTATCTTATTCTGCACAACACTGTTTCTGCTGCTATCTTCTGCATGCACTGTTTTTGGCTATTTATTCTGCACACACTGTTCTGGCTATCTTATTCTTGCACACGACTGTTTTCTGGCTATATTCTTCTGCACGCACTGTTTTCTGGCTGGGCTATATCTGCACACACTGTTTTCTGGCTCTATCTTATTCTGCACACAGTGTTTTCTGGCTATCTTATTCGAACGCACACTGTTTTTCTGGCTATATTCTGCACGCACGCTGTTTTCTGGCTATCTTATTCTGCACGCACTGTTTTCTGGCTATATATTCTGAACCACTGTTTTCTGGCTATCGTTGTTCTGCACGCATGTTTTCTGGCTATCTTATTCTGCACGCACTGTTTTTGGCATCTTTATCTGCGACACACTGTTTTCTGATGCTATATTCTTGCACACACTGTTTGTGGGTTGCTCTCTTAGCTCTGCACACACTGTTTTGGTGGACTAAACCAGAAAAAGCAACCTTGGGGTTCCTTTAGCAAAAACTGTAAAACAGTTACTCTAGTCCAATGTGATCAGCAGTTTTGGCGAAAATTTTGTGGTTGGTATTTGCCGTTGCTTGTTATTTGATTTATTTATTTTCCTGCTCTCTGCCAATTGGCTGCAGGTCCCATGTGAGGGATGTGATGAGTGGGGACGAGGTGGGGGTTCTGGGCCTTTTCCCTTATCACTCGTCCCCACCCTCACCCCCAAGACAACACATACGCGCGCGCCGCGCGCGTACACACACACGCATACACACACACGCACACAAACTCGTGCGCTGGCGCGTGCACATACACACGCGCA
>JADBJO010016826.1:27594-30094 GCA_016801955.1 Conus betulinus | reverse complement strand
ATATCAATAGACCCGCGCGCGAGCGCGCGCGCGCGCACACACACACACACACACAAACACACATGCACGCACGCACGCACACACAAACACACACACACACACACACACACACACACGCGCGCGCGCGCGCGCGCGCGCGCGCACACACACACACACACACACATACACACGCATGCACAAACAGCTGTGCGTGCACACATACTCTCTCTCTCTCTCTCTCTCTCTCTGTAAACATGGTAAGGCTCTCGACCTAACACTTTAGATTATCTTCGAACTTGTTCCAAGACTCAACATATTTCATCACGCATTCTTTACGTCACGGCGCAGAGCGCAGGCCGTGACGTCATTTTCTTCGGAGGACTACCTGCTCTTATTGTTTACTTTTTGCTTTTATGCCAGAAGCAGATTTAATATTCCACATATTATTCTTCATTTAAGCCGTGTATATTATATTCCGTGAACCAGCATCCTTCGGAAACCGACAAATACTGTGATTGTCCAAAGTCGTCAAGGAACTTTATTTTCTCATCGCATCTCCAAGATGTTATTATTCATATGCGATGACGAAACTAAAAGACAGTTACTGAAGTGGAACGAGTCAAGAGAGGACACATCGCCAACAGCAGAGAGCCGTTTTGAGAAGAGACATCCCTTCTTGCCCATACAGCAAGCCTGGAACGAATGAAATTCATTAGGCTATAGACACTCTGTAGAGGTCTGATGTGCAGTTGACGACACCAAGACTTCGCTAGATCCTGCCAACAGTACATAACAAGGCTTCGTCAGCCGGACTTATAGCGATCTAATCATCCACTGCCATCAACCGTTTTCGTCCCTCTGTGACCCGCCTTCGTTTTAGGTGCCACCGCGGACCATCGCCCTACCAGCACGTCCACCTGAGAGAGCTCCGGTCAGACTGGATAGACCCCAGCACCGCATCATTGCGGCACCGGCCTCTGGAACGACGACCTTGCAGTACTGACTGGGAGACGAGCTGGTGACACTGGCGTTGCGAGAGCCTCTGGCGCTCGTCGCATCTTCTGTTCTTTGAGTGTGGTCACACTCCGACATTGTGTTATGCTATTAGATTCAAAATATGAAAGAGATGATCCCTGACTGAATAAACTTATTGAGTTTATGTATAGTTTGATATGCGATGATTCTCGCACTGTTTATCAGGGTCCTTGCTCGTAATATGTTTAGTTAACACATTGGTTGAGTCTGTACTTACTACAATCGTTTCAGGCGTGCTTTGCAAATAATATGTTAATTGAATTTTTCAGATGGGATGCTGTGCGCCTGAGGTTGATCGGGTGACATCGATCACTTAATGTTACATCCCATCTACATCTTTACTGTGTCATTGTGCCAGCAGTAGACATTGCAAACATGACATCACACACTAGATTGTATTCGTCGGTATTGTCATGTTTGTCTTAGATCATGTCATACAATTTACATAACTACAATAGATCTGCCGGGCACTGTATAACATCGATGAAGAAATACTCCAATATAAGGCTCTTGTGCAGTTTACGCATTGTGGGCCGAGCGATCAGATCCACGCTACGCTGCTGCACTTCATGAAGAGGACCCGGACCTGAAGAACGAGAGGAGCAAATAACTTCACTAGTCGTGACGTGGATTGTCTGCTATTCCTGGACATTAACATCATAGTGCCCGTGTCGGGATAAGAAAAAAACTTTTCTTCAAATTTCATTTATTTTATTCACTTATTTTCTTTTATTCAAACACAAAAAAAGGTCATCCACCACATCCACACACATACATCATTCGTTAATAAATTGTGAACTGTTTTACTTTGGTCTCTGTCGTGAAGAGTGGGGACGATCGGCTGGACGTGAAGTTGTCGAGCGACAGGCGATCTGAACAGCCGTCACACCATTCGGCGTGACACTGTCTGTCTGTCTGTCTGTCTCTCTATCTCTCTCTCTCTGTCTCTCTGTCTCTCTGTCTCTCTCTCTCTCTCTCTCTCTCTCTCTCTCTCTCTCTCTCTCTCTCTCTCTCTCTCTCCCAGTCTACTTTAGACATGACATCAAAATCAATTGAAGTGCAAAACAATCCTGTTGGATCAGTAGCTCTATGTACAGACGTTCTACGTACAGACATTCTATGTACAGACGCTCTATGTACACACGCTCCATGTACATAGGTTCTATGTACAGACGTTCTATGTACAGACGCTCTATGTGCAGACGCTCTATGTACACACGCTCTATACACAGACGTTCTATGTACAGACGCACTATGTACAAACGCTCATTGTACAGACATTCAATGTACAGACGTTCTATGTACAGACGCTCTATGTACAGACGTTCTATGTACAGACGGACTATGTACAAATGTTCTGTGTACAGAGGTTGTATGTACAGACGCTTTATGTACATACCTTCTATGTACAGACGTTCTATGTACAGACACGCTATGTACAGACGCTCATTGTACAGATGCTGTTTAAGCTTTGTACAGACACTCT
>JADBJO010016826.1:20094-22594 GCA_016801955.1 Conus betulinus | reverse complement strand
TTGCCTGTTTTGTCCGAGAAAGGTTTTCCTTTGTGAGGCAGAGATGTGTGCTACTCTAATGGCTATGGCATTGCTTTTATGTGAGACAGTAACCATTCTTATCATGCTATTTCATGTTGCCTCAAAAGTGATGCTGCCTGTAGCTTTCAAAATTGAGACTGACATGCAAGGAGAGACTTGTTTAAAGAAAATATTCAGAATCTTGTCTGATGTATATCTTAAGAAACTGAAAGAGTTTTTTTTTCGGATGTGCGTAAAGTTGTAGACTTCATTGGAGTGAAACGGCAGACAAAACTCGCAGAAGACGACGTCATGAAAAAAAGGGTCGCAGAAAAGAGCGTAGATTAAACAAAAAATGTTGATAAAATGTTAAATTGTTAGCAATCCAAGATACAATTCTATTGTGATTTACAATGTGACAGGGATCTCTATGTGCCGATGTATAGCGACCTTTCAACTCAAACACAGCGATACAGCTGTACTTCGGTCTGAGAGAGAGAGAGAGAGAGAGAGAGAGAGAGAGAGGGAGTCTATGTTGTTATGAGCTACGTTTTTCTTTTTTCTTTTTTTTTTTGAATATCTAGTTTCTCATACATATTTTTGACTGACTAGAAGACACAGAGGCATTATTTGAGAAAGGTGTTTAAAAAAAGGGGGATCATGGCCGGTGGGTAGCCTTGGCGGTAACTCACCCCCTCTCTTTCCAAAGTTTGCCTCATTTTTCCGCCCTCAGTCACTCCGTTTTGAAACTGAAAGAGAGGGGAGAAAAGATGATCAAGCAGCAATACACATTGTCGCAAAGTGTTTTCTCATATTGTGTCTTTGTTCGTTAATGTTTTCTCATCTGAACATTGAACAGATTTAGAGTCAGTACCAGGAGTATTACGATACTTGCAACATAGTGTGATGTTTTGTACAAAATTCCAAATTATTTTAACTCATTTTGACTTTAGCGCCCGCGAACATATTTCATCTTGTGCACTGTGTTCACTTGCACGCGCACGATGCAGTGAAAGCTAACCCCTTTTCTCTGGAAAATGTCTTGGAATATTTCCTGTCTGAATCTTTTCCCGACACAATTGCTGTATGTTGTTTCAAATACTGGTATGGAGGATGTTTGTTTTGCCCACATGGGCGTCTCACACCACGACTGAAGCAGCAAGTCAACAACTACCTATCAACCGGTCATTTAAAAGAGTAAGAAACATTCAATACTCAGCCACTAAGCCCACCCACAGAACACCCATGTCTCTCTCCACCACTCGGCCAGACAACCTTGACCCACCCGCCGGTCAGACCTGATACATGACCCTGAACCCTCAACCCCACCTCTTCGGTCAGGTGGAGATCGTCTTCCGGGACGAGCTGTCCAAGTCCAACCAGGACCACTTCCCGGGGGTCTTCGGGCCGGAGAACTCGGATGGCATCAAGAACATCCGCGAGGACTACACCAACGCCGTGCAGCGGTACAGGAGGGGGGGGGGGGGGGGGGGGGGGGGGGGGGCAAGCCCAAGAGCCGCCACTTCTACACCAAGGAGGGCTTCCTGAAGGTTCTGCGTTCAAGGACACTGCCGTCCTCCGTGCAGCTACTGGTCGATAGCGGGCGCTGCGTGGACAAGTTGTGCGTGGAGAGCAACAAGGGCGGCCCCTTCTGGCCCGTGGAGAGTGTGTCGCTCTTCCCCACGCCCAAAGTTTCGGGTGGTGGGGTACCGTGGATCGGGAACCCCCGTACGCCCAGCTGCTACGTGAGTAGTTCTTGTGGGGTTAGGGGTTCGAGTCTATGGTGCTGGTGGTTCTGAGGGTGTGTTTGTAGGTAGTGGTGGTGGTGGTGGTGGTGGTGATGGCGATGTGGATGATGATGATAATACTACAGCTGCTGCTACAGGAGGTCCTGGCTAAGGTAGTCGTGGTTTGGTTGATGTTGATGGCTTTGGTGAGGGTGTCGAGGGTGTTCGTGCTGCTGGTGATAACAGTGGAGGTTATGGTGATAGGTTGTGGTGATAACAGTGGAGGTTATGGTGATAACAGTGGAGGTTATGGTGATAGATGGTGGTGATAACAGTGGTGGTTATCGTGATAACAGTGGAGGTTATTATGGTGATAACAGTGGAGGTTATGGTGATAGATGGTGGTGGTATATGGGAAGGAGGATGTCGAGGATGATAGTGCTGCTGCTGCTGATGATGATATGATGATGATGATGATGATGATGATGACGGTGATGATGATGATGATGATGATGATGATGATGATGATGATGATGATGATGATGATGATGATGATGATAACTGTTGTCGAGGTGATGAAGATCATGGTGATGATGGGAGTGGGTGATGATGAGAGGGACGACAGTGACAGTTGTGGTGATGATGGTGGTTATGATGATAGAGACGGTTTAAGTCGTGTGGAGGGGGATGGATATAGATGCTCGTAATGGTGGTGGCTATGGCGACGATGTTGAAGATGAGGCGATGATGGGGTTGTGGTGTTCGTACTGGTG
>JADBJO010016826.1:0-10889 GCA_016801955.1 Conus betulinus | reverse complement strand
CTTTTATCTTGTAAACATGGCGGATCTTCTTCATTTCGAATCTGTTTTTCAAAGTCACAGGGGCACGTGTCGGACATTATTTTAAACATAAAGATAGCTTTGTTGTAAACTAGTTTCCATTTTAGAGGCAGAATTCCTAAATGTTTATATTCTGAGAAAGTAGGGGAGGAGGACTTCAGGAGGATCAGTTTAATGGCACGTCTATGTAAACTGAATAAAGGTTTTAAATATTATCACTAGCCGAATCCCATATTGTTGAGGCATAGTTTATGTAAGATTCAACATAGGCATGAAAGAACAACTTACGGCTATGTTGGTCTAAAAAGTGTTTCATTCTGGAAAGCTGGTAAATCTTTCTGGACACGTTTTTTACATAATAACGCAATATGATTCGACCATGACAGATTGTTATCAATAATAACACCTAGGATCATATGGTGATCAACTTTCTTCGAGATTTTCACCATTAATACAAAGGTAATGATTGCTGCAAGAAAGATTTTTGACGTTTTTGTCTAGTAGTAATTAATAAGTATTT
This sequence comes from Conus betulinus, assembly GCA_016801955.1. NCBI lineage: Eukaryota > Metazoa > Mollusca > Gastropoda > Neogastropoda > Conidae > Conus > Conus betulinus. The sequence continues at coordinate 10,351 of JADBJO010016826.1, read as the reverse complement.
AGTTTTTTTTGGGGGGTGGAGTCGCATATGATTAAGTTCAGACCATTCCAATAACTTATTGATACTTTCTTGTAAGGAGATAAAAAATGCTATCTAATTATTTATCGTGACAGGTGTGGATAGTGGTATCATCGGCAAACATCTCACATAAAGTTGTAAAAAAACAGAGGTAGATCGTTTATATATATAGAAAATAGTATGGGCCCAAGGATTGAGCCTTGGGGGACGCCGTACTTAACAGGTAAATGGAAGAATTTGATCTATTTACCGAAACCACACTGTTTTCCTGTCTGAGAGAAATGAAGATAGAAGTTCCCAAAGCGTTGTCAGTTAGGCCATAGATCTTTAATTTCTCAAGTAGAAGACTGTGGTCGACGACATCAAATGCTTTCATAAAGTCTACTACTAGAACACCTGTGATTTTATTATTGTTTATGTTAATAAGCCACTGGTCCACAAGATTAGTTAATGCTGTATGACAAGAATGGTTGGCCCTGAATCCGGATTGGTTTGGATGAAACAGATCGAAGGAGTTGAAGTGATTCAGAATGTGTTTGTTTATATGATCTTCCAAAGTTTAGAGAGTATAGACAAGATGGAGATGGGTCTATAATTTGAGGGATCAGCATAGTTACCTGATTTATAGATTGGTATGACTTTAGCAACTTTAAAAGCTTTTGGAATATAATTTTTTGCAAGGCATAGGTTGTAGATGTAAGTAAGCGTTTCGGCGATTACTGGGGCTGACAATTTTAAGATTTTCCCATCAATGCCATCAAGACCACTTGTGTTACTTTGTTTTAGGCTACTTAGAGATTTATACACTTCATGGACACCCATAAATGGTATATTTGAAAGAGAGGATATATTTCTAGAATTGCAATAGTCCTGAAGAATATCCAATTTATTTTTTGATGTTCTGTTTATTTTTATTGTTGAGTTAGCTATGTCACAAAAATGTTTATTCAAGACATCAGATGATAAATCTTTTGGCGAGGTAGTATGAACTTTCACATTTTTATTAGTAAGCTCGTTTATCGCTTTCCAAATAGATCTGTTATCTGCTCTGGAAGAAATAAGATCTTGAAAATACTTTTTCTTTGACGATCGTTTAAGGTAATTGACTAAGTTTCTTTGTTTTTTTTTATAGGAATCTCGACTCCCTGACACTAATAGCAATCTCTTAAGTCGGTAGCAATGTCTATATCTTTAGTTATCCAGGGTTTTTTTTAGGATTGTTGCTAACACGCATTGTTTTAAATGGGGCATGCTTATTATAAACATTAAGGAAACTATGATACCAGACTTCTAAAGCCTCGTCGGGGTCTGTGAATTGATAGACCGTAGAAAGGAATGAGTTCATTAAATCCCGTTGAAAGGAGTCATTGTCAAATTTTGAAAAGTTTCTGTAGGTAATTATCTTGTGGAAATTTTTTGGAACTTTAACTCCTCGCTTGGACCATGTAAAACACACTGGAGAATGGTCGCTACAACCGAACGTCGGTGAGCATATTTCTATCATGGTGTTAACTGAAGAAGTATATACATGGTCAATAAGTGTTTTGGGAGGTAGCGGTGACTCTTGTTGGTTTGTCTATTAGTAGTTGGTCGAGGTTAAATGATTTGTAAGTTTCTGTCCAATATTTGTTCGATTTTAATAAATCAATATTGAAATCACCTAGTAATATATTTTCATAAGAGAATGAGGATGCTTCCTCCATCATTGAAGAAAATTCATCTATCCAATCAGTTCGCTCCGCCGGGTTTCTATATATAAAGCTTATAAGAATAGTTTTTCGATTTTTTCAGCTGTAATTCGATCCATAAGGATTCTACTTGGTATTTTTCTAGAGAATAGATTTGCTTAAAGTTTAAAACTTTCATGAATATATATAATAAGACCCGTTTCTCTCTAAATTTGGATGGTCTTTGCGCACTACATTATAGCCTGGTATTATTAGTTCTGAGTCGGACACTTGGTGAGATAACCTTGTTTCCGAAAAACCGAATATATGGAAGCTTTTACCATGATTGAAAAAATATCAGATACATCATTAAGCTTATTTTGTAAATAACAAATATTCAAAAAACCTACTCGTAGGCCATCAGCAGATGGCCACTCGTTACGTGTTACTTGCATGGTACAGTAACAAAACAAAAGAGGAAAACAAAGAAATAGCAGTCAAGTACAAATATAATAAACAATAATAAACAATGAAATATAGAAAGCGAAGGGATACCCGAACTGTTTATAACAAACAACTTATTTTTTCCAAAGACTATATTAATATAAGACAAGAAAAAAAAAAACAAAAAAAAAACGGAACTCTTGATCAAAAGGCACAAATTGAATCAATGTCAAATTCAAAAACTCTTTTGCACAAAGTACCAGATGAAATTATATTGGCCCGGCAAAAACTGACTCACCATAATGATTAAGATCATACAAACACATTACAGTAACTGACATACATAGAGAGGCCTATATGCGCACTTTCGATGAGGTACAGATGTAATCTGTGGATTACAAATTCTTCCACTCCTGGTTCTTTGAAACATGCGCACAAATAAAGCGCGCGCGCGCGCGCGCGCGCACACACACACACACACACACACACACACACACGCGCGCGCGCACACACACACACACACACACACACACACACACACACACACACACATACACACGCGCGCGCGCGCAGGAATACACACACACACGCCCGCGCACCCGTATGCACGCACACACGCATGCACGCACGCACGGCACACTTTTTAGAATTTCAGTTTATATAAAAATCTTACTCTCACAGTGAAATCGGTGCACCATTTGATACGCATTATAACTATTCCAATATATCCATACGAGTCACAAAATGCGTATTGACACATGCAGCCTCATACAACAACAGGAATAGTTCAATGGTTGAACTGGGGATGATTAGGCTGATAAACAGGCCAATGTTGGCTCGCCAGTATTTGCGACGCCATTTGTAGAAGACGTTCTGTAAAGGGATGAAGTTGTTCAGATGTAGTTTGAAGGACGGGGGGATTTTCTGATTTCTGGATATTGAGCCCACAAAAGGATTGACTTTTGGTTTGCTGTCAGTTGACACAGAATCACGTAAATTACCTTTTGGAGAGTGTTCGGGAAAGAAAGTTGGGGGGTAATTAGGAGGAGCAAGGGATTGTACCACTCTAGTATGTGAATTTGGCACAAGTGGGGGGATTTGATCACAAGATCTGAAAGAAGGGGGGAGTTGTGATGTCGGTCCCTGAATTGTAGAATTCCTGGTTGTGTGCGGTGAATGCAGGAGAGGGGGGATTGAAGTCTGAAAATCTGGGAGGATAAATTGTATGGGACTGGCTTAACTGAGTGTACCTTCGGGGACCAGTTCTACTGGACCTTGGGCGATTTAGGGGCATTCTGTCTGCGGCCTGTTTACGCCACAGAGCTTTGATATTTTCCGCTATTTTAGCAGTACCCCTGGGGCTAGGATGCTTCATGTCTTTGTACAGACTTGTATCAGAAGAAAACATGGGGAAATGATCAATGAAAATAACCTTATTCTTTTGACACACATCTTTTAAAGTTTGAATTCGATGGAATGATAGAATTATTGAAATGGTGTTTGCCTCTGGCAGGAAGTATTGAGCTAAACGCTACACGTGCCTGTGGGAAAGTTTTCAGAAGCAGGGTGACAAGATCATTCCACATATCTGGTGTGATAGGTCCAGAGGGGCATGAACTGATACCAACATGGATAATTACATCTTTAATGTTAGGAGTAACTGGAACTAAACGAAGCCATCTGTGTAGGTCATTAATCGACATACCTGGTACACAAATCTTAAACATAGTATCACCCCTTGGTGCAAGCCTTTTAGGATTTATAAATCGAATGACAGAGTCACCGATTAACAACATTGTGGCTCTTTCGGGGATGGACATTTGGTTTAATGTTTCTTGAGGTGAGGATTTAGAAACGTTGTTAGTTGAATGTTTTTGTTTGTCTGTATTTGGTGTACTCTCCCTAATGATTGTGACAGTGGCTGGGAACACTGATTGTCGTTCATGTCTGAGAGGACAGCAAAGGCATTGGAAGTCAGTACAGAGTACTCTTGTTTTTGTCATTGTCAGTATCGCAGTCATTTTTTTTCCGTAGGACTATTTGCTGTTCTCAAAACTGGATTTCCACTTGTTACCTCCTTGGTAGTATGGTCAGTCAACAGTACATTCATCATGTCACGTTCTTTAGAACTTTCAGTGGAAACTCTCTCTCTCTCTCTCTTCACTCACTGTCTCAGTTGTGGTCTGTGTGGTAGTCTGTGCATTGTGTGATGCGATTACTTTCTGATCACAGTGAGAGCTTTTAGCAGTTTGAGTTTCAACTGATATTTTTTCAGTTTGTGATTTTTTTATTTTTCTTGCCTCAGACTGGATACTACTTAACTGGGATTTGATTGATTGGTTTTCTTTTTTTACAAGCTGTTTGTTTTTTTTTGCTTCGATAAGTTCCAAAGCAGCTTGTAGATTATTGATTTCTGTTTTTAGATAGTCAAATTTGTCGGAAATATGCGCACGAAGTTCATTTTTGGCCGCCACTTTTGCGTCTTCGACCATGGCAGTAATAGTGTCTTGAATAGTGTCTTCCAAAACACTCCAAGAGTTAACTGTCCGTTCCAGATGGCCAACCCTCCTTTTCAAGTCAGGGAGAGGGCTAGGGGTGTGCTTAGGATGGGACGAAAGTACAAAGTGCGTCGAGTTTGATTTCTTGTCCTCTCCTCTTACTGATGGGGGTGCTTTTCTTTGGGATGTTTTTTTTCACATTGTTCATACTGCTCCCCAAAGTTGGAACCACAGGCGAAGCAGTAGAGAAGATGACGGTAGTATCCATAGTACCGTCACGGCTTTCAGGAAGGTGGGGAGATTGTGAAGGAATGAAAACATAATCTTTTGTGGAGATGTTTTCCGGATCCACCACAACAGTCAAATCAATGTCTGGGAACACCAGGGGAGGGGGTCTGAAAGCGAGCTGATAAAACGTACAGGGATAGTGGTGAGAGATTCAGACAGTTTCTCCACATTTTTATCTAGTAAGAAATCGTGTATGGGCTGTTTTAGGGATTTCACATTCTTCACTGTCCCACAGGGGACAGTCTACACCTTGACACAGCAAGGTTCCGCCAGACCGAGTAAAGTACAGAGTTATTGTCACAGAAAGTCTGCAACCGTCTGTAGTATTATGAAAGATACGGAGAACAGATTTGGCAAGAGAGGGCGAAAAGGATATCTTTCTTAAACTGATGAAGGTGTCAAAATAGATCCATCATGATCGTAGTCTTCAAAATGGATTCTAACTCTTCATGCATAAGAGCTGAATATCGGTAACAGAGACAGTTTCTCCACAAGGACAGTTCTTCGCTACCACATGTGAATCTTCTCTGAATGATGTCAAGACTTGGTTGCAGTTTATGTCCACTGAGATTTTCTTGAACAGACAAACCTTCCGCCATGGTAGAACAGTCAAAAGACAGAACAGTACACTACTCACATGGTGGCAGTCAGTGCCGGTCCCTGTATCCTTCACAGCATAGTGAAACACATTAATCCACGTGGCAGAGTGACATTGTTCACACCAACATAATCCACCGCAATCTGATAATCCGGTCGGAACACAATTCACCACGTCAGTGTATCACACACAGAATACACGTTGATGTGATGACAGGTAAACTTGAAGAGACTTGCACAATTATTCAGAGAGAGAGAGAGAGAGAGAGAGAGAGAGAGAGAGAGAGAGAGAGAGAGAGCGTCGCTTCACACTTTGAGGGGTGTATGGATCAAATCCACTAGGGAGAAACGCTGTTCTCCGGTCTTGGCTCAGCAATGACTCATCCCCGAACTGTGCCGCTGGGAATCTTTTCCTAAGGGTGCAGAGTTAGTCGATGCGTTCCTTGAGTTTTGGCAGCAGAGCAGCAGCAGGTAACAGCGATGTAAGAACTTGCAATGAGCACCGAGTTCCGGACGTGGCAGGGCGGGCGAGGAAATACTTCCCGCCTGCACTCTCCTGACACGACTCTCCCCGCCGGCCCCCTCCAGCGACAACTCTCCAGTGCCTCCAGAGAGAAAAAACAGAGAAGACAGTGGCAGGTGGTACGCTGCTATTTCCCAGCGAAGACTGTCGTATTTTCTGTCGCTAAAAGCAAACAATCGACGTCGTCGCCGTAAAATAGGGAAACCGACGTCGTCGCTGTAAGGTGGGAAAACCGACGTCGTCGCTGTAAGGTAGTCACAATTGCCGATTTGCTGCATTCAACAATCTTGAGTCAAAATCGTTTTATCACTATCTTTCGTATTAATCAGGGAATCAAAATTTTTGAACATATAAATTAATAACTAAAGTTTCAACACGCCAAAACAGTAACAAAAAGACAAATTCAAAGCAGCGCTGAGGTACAGTCTTTGTGTCAAAAGAGAAGAGAAGTGAGAGAGAGAGAGAGAGAGAGAGGAGAGAGAGAGAGAGGGGGGAGGGAGGGAGAGGAGGGAGTGAAGTGAGGAGAGGGAGGGAGACGAGAGAGAGATAGAGAGGGAGAGAGAGAGAGAGGAGAGGGAGGGAAAAGAAGGAGAAGAAGAGAGACGGAAAGGAAGACAGAGACAGAAAGGAGACAGGACAGAAAAAGACGAGGGGGGGGAGAGGGAGGGAGGACAAAAAAGAGAGAGGAGAGACAGAAAGAGGACAGACAGACAGAGACATCGCCAGTCAACATGGGAGGTAAGGGCAGACAGAAGAGAGAGAGAGGGTAGGGGAGAAGAAGAGAGGAGAGAGAGGGAGAGAAGAGAGAGACAGAGACAGAGCCGACAGAGGAGATGACAGAGAAGAGGGGAGACAGACCAGAGAGACAGAGAGCCCGAGATCTGCCCCGAGAGAGAGAGAGAGAGAGACAGGACAGACAGACAGAAAGACAGACAGACAGACAGACGGAGATAGAGAGATGGAGAGAATGAGGGCACACAGGACAGACAGACAGACAGAGACAGAGACACAGACAGACAGACAGACAGACAGAGGTACATCGCCAGTCAACATGTCGGCCCGTTATTCCCTGAGGGCAGACAGACAGACAGAGCCAACATGTCGTTCCGTCGTTGTTCCCTGAGGGCAGGTCTTCAGACAGACACAGACAGACAGACAGACAGAGCCAACGTGTCTGCCCATTGTTTCCTGAGGGCAGGTCTGGGGACAGACAGACAGACAGACAGACAGACAGACAGACAGACAGAGCCAAATGTCTGCCCGTTGTTCTCTGAGGGCAGGTCTGGGGACAGACAGACAGACAGACAGACAGACAAACAGAGCCAACATGTCTGCCCGTTGTTCCCTGAGGGCAGGTCTGGGGACAGACAGACAGACAGACAGACAGACAGACGGACAGACAGACAGAGCCAAACCTGTCTGCCCGTTGTTCTCTGAGGGCGGGTCTGGGGACAGACAGACAGACAGACAGACAGACAGACAGAGCCAACATGTCTGCCCGTTGTTCTCTGAGGGAGGTCTGGAGACAGACAGACAGACAGACAGACAGACGACGACAGAGCCAACATGTCTGCCCGTTGTTCCCTGAGGGCAGGTCTGGAGACAGACAGACAGACGGACAGACAGACAGACGGACAGACAGACAGAGCCAACATGTCTGTCCGTTGTTCTCTGAGGGCGGGTCTGGGGACAGACAGACAGACAGACAGACAGACAGACAGACAGACAGAGCCAACATGTCTGTCCGTTGTTCTCTGAGGGCGGGTCTGGGGACAGACAGACAGACAGACAGACAGACAGAGCCAACATGTCTGTCCGTTGTTCTCTGAGGGCGGGTCTAGAGACAGACAGACAGACAGACAGACAGACAGACAGAGCCAACATGTCTGTCCGTTGTTCTCTGAGGGCGGGTCTGGGGACAGACAGACAGACAGACAGACGGACAGACAGACAGACAGACAGACAGACAGACAGACAGACAGACAGAGCCAACATGTCTGCCCGTTGCTCTCTGAGGGCGGGTCTGGGGACAGACAGACAGACAGACAGACGGACAGACAGACAGACAGACAGACAGACAGACAGACAGACAGACAGACAGACAGACAGACAGAGCCAACATGTCTGCCCGTTGTTCTCTGAGGGCAGGTCTGGGGACAGACAGACAGACAGACAGACAGACAGACAGAGCCAACATGTCTGCCCGTTGTTCCCTGAGGGCAGGTCTGGAGACAGACAGACAGACAGACAGACAGACAGACGGACAGACAGACAGAGCCAACCTGTCTGCCCGTTGTTCTCTGAGGGCGGGTCTGGGGACAAGACAGACGGACAGACAGACAGACAGACAGACAGACAGACAGGGGACAGACAGACAGACAGACAGACAGAGCCAACATGTCTGTCCGTTGTTCTCTGAGGGCAGGTCTGGAGACAGACAGACAGACAGACAGACAGACAGAGCCAACATGTCTGCCCGTTGTTCTCTGAGGACAGGTCTGGGGACAGACAGACAGACAGACAGACAGAGCCAACATGTCTGCCCGTTGTTCTCTGAGGATAGGTCTGAGGACAGACAGACAGACAGACAGACAGACAGACAGACAGAGCCAACATGTCTGCCCGTTGTTCTCTGAGGACAGGTCTGGGGACAGACAGACAGACAGACAGACAGACAGAGCCAACCTGTCTGCCCGTTGTTCTCTGAGGACAGGTCTGGGGACAGACAGACAGACAGACAGACAGACAGACAGACAGACAGAGCCCAACCTGTCTGCCCGTTGTTCTCTGAGGACAGGTCTGGGGACAGACAGACAGACAGACAGACAGACAGACAGAGCCAACCTGTCTGCCCGTTGTTCTCTGAGGACAGGTCTGGGGACAGACAGACAGACAGACCAGACAGACAGACAGACAGACAGACAGACAGAGCCAACATGTCTGTCCGTTGTTCTCTGAGGACAGGCGTGGGAGGCCAGCTTCTTCCAGTGGGCGGCCCACACGGACATCCGGGTCCTGCAGGACAACGGCTGTGTTGCCATGGACACGGACCAGGGCGGAGTCTGGAAGATCTTCCCCTGCCACTACGACATGTTCTCTGACACCGTCTGCCCTTCGTCTGCCAGATCCGTCAGTCTTTGTCTGTCTGTCTGTCTGTCTGTCTGTCTGTCTGTCTGTCCGTGCGTGCGTGCATATGTGTGTGTGTGTGTGTGTGGTGCATGCGTGTGGTGTGTGTGTGCGTGTGTGTGATCGTGCGCGCGCGCGCGCGCGTGTGTGGTGTGTGTGTGTGTGTGCGAGTATGAGCGTGTGTGTGTGTGTGTGTGTGGGTGTGTGTGTGTGTGTGTGTGTGATTCGTGAGTGTTGTTTGTGGACTGTTCATTGTTCTAGGTCCTGCGTTCTCTCTCTGATGTCTGTCTTTGTGTCTGTCAATGTTGTCTGTCGGATTGCTCAGTATCGTCCGTGTGTCTGTCAGTGTTGTCTGTCGGATTGCTCAGTATCGTCCGTGTGTCTGTCAGTGTTGTCTGTCGGATTGCTCAGTATCGTCCGTGTGTCTGTCAATGTTGTCTGTCGGATTGCTCAGTATCGTCTGTGTGTCTGTCAGTGTGTCTGTCGGATTGCTCAGTATCGTCCGTGTGCCTGTCAATGTTGTCTGTCGGATTGCTCAGTATCGTCTGTGTGTCTGTCAATGTTGTCTGTCAGATTGCTCAGCGTTTTCTGCGTGTATGTCAAAGTTGTCTGTCTGATTGCTCAGTGTCGTCTGTGTGTCTGTCCATGTTGTCTGTCTGATTGTGCAAGACATGTCGTGTGTGTTTGTGTCAGTGTGGTCTGTTTGATTGCTCAGTGTTGTTTGTGTGCCTGTCAGTGTGTCTGTGTGGCCTCTGAGTGTCGTCTGTGTTTTTGTCAATGTTGTATGTCTGCTGATGCTCATTGTCGTTCTTGCCCTGCTCAGTGTGTCTGTCAATGTTGTCTATCTGACTGCTCAGTGTTGTCTGTGTGTCTGTCAGTGTTGTCTGTCTGACTGTTCAGCGTTGTCTGTGTGTCTGTCAGTGTTGTGTATCTGACTCTCTCAGTGGTGTTGTGTCAGTGTTGTCTGATGCTCAGTGTTGCTGACTGCTCAGTGTTGTCTGTGTGTCTGTCAGTGTGTCTGTCTGACTGCTCAGTGTTGTCTGTGTTTCTGTCAGGTTGTGTCTGTGCTCTGACTGCTCAGTGTTGTCTGTGTGTTCGTCAGGTTGTCTGTGTGATTGCTCAGTGTTGTCTATCTGACTGCTCAGTTTTGTGCTGTGTGTCTGTCAATGTTGCTGTCTGATTGCTCAGTG
>JADBJO010016825.1:32500-39451 GCA_016801955.1 Conus betulinus | reverse complement strand
TTGGCGAGTGGTCAGGGTTCACTTTAGGAGGGGGATGTAGAGGTGGGGAGTTGGGCGGAGGGGGGGGGGGGGGAGGGAAAAGGGAAGGGCGAGGTGGGGTTAGTGGGAGGGGGGCGGGGGAGATATAGACATCGACCCTATTGCAATGAAATACCAAAGGTGTGGTGTGTGTGTCGTGTGTGTGTGTGTGGTGTGTGTGTGTGTGTTGGGTGGTGTGTGTGTTGTGTGCTGTGTGTGTGTGGCGTGGTTGTGTGTGTGTGGTGTGGTGTGTGTGACGTGCGGCGTGTGGATGGTTGTGTGTGTGTGGTGTGTGTGTGTGGAGAGGAGAGAGAGAGCAGAGGAGAGAGTGGATTGATGGAGAGAGAGAGGAGGAGCGGGGAGAGGGAGAGGGAGCGGAGAGGAGAGGGAGAGAGATGAGAGGAGAGAGAGATCACACACATTGTGACGGAAGATCTGAACTGCAGTACTCTTACCAAAAAAGGGAAGAAAAATGGGGGGGAAATTAACAGTTAGAAGTTGGTGTACGCTAGAGGAAATTTTATAAGCTATGTGGGAAAAACCATTATACAGTCTTTTGCAACACAAAAAAGAAAAGAAAAGGAAAGAGAAAAGGAAAAAAAAGAGGGAAAAGAATAGAAAAAAAAAAAGGAAAAACAAACAAAACAGAGGTTTTTTTAATTTAAAAAGGCAAAAATCAGAACTGAAGTGGAAATCATAATCATAATAAGGTTTTGGAATGCAAATTCTCGAACTTCAAAGCATAGTTCACATACAAGAGAGAGAGAGGGAGATGAGAGAGAGGGGGAAACGAGAGAGGGGGGGCGGGGGGGGTTAGCAGCTGGGTTGTGAGGATGGGGGGGGTAGAGGGTAGAGAAAAAAAGGAGTGAGAGCTGAATAAAAACAGTGTACGGGAAACCAGAATTCCAAAGTCATTACAAAAAAAAAAAAAAAAAGATTCGAGGCTGAGTAGGGACAAAGTCATTGTACATAGTTAGGAAATGACGAGTCAGGCACTCTGACTTAAAGAGAGAGACAGGGACAGGACAGACAGACAGACAGCACAGAGAGAGAGAGTGAGCAGAGACAGAGACAGGAGAGAGAGTACAGAGAGAGAAAGAGGGTTACGATCCGGCCAAAGAAAACAAAAAAGACAGGACAGCGACAGACAAGACAGCAGACAGACAGAAAGAAACGTGGACAGTTGGGCAGGACAGTCACCTTGCAACGAGAAGTGGAGCAAGCAGCAGCAGCAGAATTCCACCCCCACCCCCCCCACCCCCCCACATTGACCCCAACCCCCAAAACGTCCCCACCCCCCAGGGCCTAAGTAAGTATCCACCCTTGTGGCACGTGCAAGTCTATAAAAATCACGACAAGAGATGCCGTTCAGTCATTGATCACGTCGGAACGACAGGGCTTGAGAGCGGGATGGTAGTGCATGTGTGTGTGTGGTGTGTGTGGTGTGTGTGTGGTGTGTTGTGTGGTGTGCTGAGAGTGAGTGGGTGTGTCGAGAGAGAGACGAGATAGGAGAGAGAGAGAAAGAGACAGAGACAGAGACAGAGAGAGAGAGAGAAGATAGGGGGGGAAACCCGCTCTTTGGCGCTCTAAAGAGGCTTTGGACTAAAGTGGTGAGGTTGGTGAGGAGGGGGGCGGGGGGGGGAGGTGGGGAGTGGGAGGCAGTTTTGGAGTTAGGTACTGGTAAAGTGAGGGGGAAAGTGAGGGGAAAGTTGGAGGGGATGTGATTGGTGTGATGCTGGGGAGGACACAATGATCTGTTGTTTGACGACTGGTGGGGGGTTATCATACCTGTAACATTACTGCATAATTTACACTTCTGGCTCTTTTCAATTTTCCAGTTTGGCAAATCAAAACATGTCTGTGCGTTCCGTTTATTCGATGGTCCATCACATTTATCCTTGTCTCTTTGTAGTTCTGTCTGTTTATCTAATGTATCTGTTCTTGTCTTTCTGTAATGCTGAGAGACAGTCACTCAATGCAATATGTACTTATCACATCACTTGACGTCGTTCTCGTGTCTATGACCCCATCATGTGCAAGTTTCACTAAGTTTGGGTGCTTTCAACAGTTCACTCCGCAGGTGCGATCTGCTGCAGTGCATCTGTGCAGCCAGCACAATTACACCATTACACACACACACATACAACACACTAGACCACACCCTAACAAAAACACGCGCGCGCAACACATTTCACCACAAAATGCACGCACCCACACACACCTTAGAGACACACGGAAGAGAGAGAGAGAGATAGGAGAGCAGGGCTCTTCTTTTTTGGATTTGATTGATTTGACCCCCTGATGATATTCCTGGAGAGCAGAGACTGAGGACGAGAAGAGTTCCAGAGGAGGAGAGAGGAGGAGAGAGAGAGCGAGAGACGCAGAGTTGATATATCACGATAACACACACACACATACACACACACACACACACACATCTACAACACACATCACTAATACACACACGCCCAACAACTTTAGAGGACAGAGAGAGAGAGAAAGACCTCCACGACACACACCCACACACCACACACGCACAATTCCAACCACACACACACCACACCACCGGCACACACACACTACACGTAGCCTCACACACACAGCTCACACATACACTCTATATTGTTGACATCTTTCCGTCTCTTCCTGTCATATACCTAACCTGCTGCTGGGCACTCATGGATTAATGTCATTTGCGCTGATGAGCAAGTAAACGCGGGATCAATTTCAGCTATAACCTACGGACAGCATGTTGAAGACAGCATCTTTGCCCGTAAACATTCTTCCAACTCTCCCACAAGGAAAGCCGCAACGGCCGAATTATATTGGGAACTTTTTTGCCTCAGCCTTGTGTTTGGTGTTCTTCCCAAGTTGTCCTGATATATATATACTTATACAATATAGATTTATATCTAATAATCTCTATAGATATAATATCTATATAGGCGTGAATGCGCGCACTTCGCGCGAAACATCAGCAAACCACCAAACAAAAACTGTCTGTCATTGCTTTTGACCGGACCGAAGAATATTCCTATCATCTCGCCCGCCTTGTACCCCATCAAACTTGCCTCGGTTTGATGGTTTGAATTTTAGGCTCAGAGTTCAACAAACATCCCTATTTGCTGCTCGTACTGTGAGAGAAAACTGCTGTCAGGTTGTATTTCAGTCACGTTACCACATGCGAATATTCTAATTCATCTAGTATTCTGGTTCCTTCTGGAACAGGATGTCGATTCGTTAGGGCCTACCATAAATAACGATAACTATAATAAACAAGACCATAATATCGAATAATTAGTTGCAAATTATGTGTGAATGTGAGGGCGTAAACTGCCAAACCCTTCTAAAAGAAAATACAATTTCCGCCTGAGACAAAAGCCAGCGGGCCAACTGTAATTGTCTTGTCAATTTGTCTTGTTCTGTCTTCGTTCTGCGAAAGAAGTTGTTTTTTTTTTTTTTTTTAAAGTTTGTTTAAATATGTCAATTTTAGAATCAATTCATCAAAAAAAAACGCTTATACCTTGCAGCGGGAGAGATCAAAAGCTAATTGATTAACTCGGTCCTTTTTTTCATTGTCTTATTTGTGTAGTTGTCGTGCCTGAAGACTACCTAACAGCGTCGAAACCGCGTCGTTTTTGTCTTGTGACCGTTTTTCCACCGTCTTCTCCGTTTCTCCTCTGGCCGGCTCGCTAAAACATTTTTTGAAGATTTGTTTATTTCCGCCTGCAGGTGCGTCTCGCTTTGTAATTAAATAGATACAGATCAATACTGAAAAAAATTAGATACATACAACCTACATACATACATCCCGTACATGCATGATAACTACAATACAGGGTAAAATAAAAACACCATCGGCCCACCACAACAACAAACACATACAGACCAACGGAATACGCATGTACACACCACATTTTTACCCAGAACACACCACACAACACACACACAACACACAACGCACAGCCAGCACGCACGACACCGGACGCCCGCACGCACACACACAAGCCACACACACACCCACCCACACACTCACACACACAGCATACACACCACACACACACAAACCCACACATGACCACACACGCAACCACGCACGCAGCCACGCACACTCACCCCCCCCCCACACACACAACAACACACCACACACACACACTTGCGACTCGCACGTCACATAATGGACACTACTCTTTGATCGTATTCAACATGGTCAATCATAGACTCTGGCCTTAAGTCTGCTCCATACTCTGCCAGGATATTTGACCGCCTACGATCATTTGAATCGCTGCGTGCTTTCAAACTTCCACGAATGACTTCTTGTCTCAACCCTATCGTACTTGAGATCCTGCTGGCGCGGAGAAAGTACGTTCACTAAGATGAAGAAGGCGCGCCAACAGCCACCATGCACGATGTTAGTCCATTGTGTCAGTTCCGCGACGAGAGAGAGAGAGAGAGTAGATAGAGAAGAGCGTTGAGCTTCATTGTACAAGAGATCAAAAGGAAACCTGCTGCGGTCCTCCTTGTTTGACTACCCAGATCTGTGACATTTTGTGACATTCTTTCTTCTTCTTCTTCTTTCTTTCTTCTTCTTTCTTCTTCTCTCTCTGCTCTCATCTCTCTCTCTCTCTCTCTCCTCTCTCTCTCTCAGTCTCGCTCTCTCTCGTGTGTCTTCCCTTTGGTCTCTGTCCCTCTGAAGAGAGAGAGAGAGAGAGATAGAGATTAGAAGTGCAATGAATGAATAAATGCATGGATGAAATGAAAGCTTTTTAAGGTCGGCAGGCCATTGCTGCGTTTCTGATGGGGACCACCCACATCCAATACAGAGACAGACGACAGACAGCGAGACTCCGCAATGTTTTTGCGGGTTATTCACCCAATAGTGCTGCGGCAAATATCAACATTCTTCTCAGCTATTTACTTCGTTTGTAACCGGGTGACGGTTTTTTTTCCCTAGAGTCAAATGCAGCCAGAACACCCACACCCACACAACAGAAGGGTAGGAACGACCAACACGACCACAACACACATCACTCACTGCACTCACTCACTCACCCCACGCACGCACGCACGCACGCCGCACGCACGCACCTCCCTCTCTCCCTCTCTGTCTCCTCCATCTCTCTCCCTCTCTCCTCTCCCTCTTCTCTCCTCTCCTCTCTCTTCTCTCTCATCATCTCTCATCTCTCTCTTAACATACACACCCACACACACACACACCACCACACACCACACGACGCACCACACGCAACACACACACACTCATAGGAAATCTCCAATCTCTCCCTCCTCCTCCCCCTCTCTCTCTCTCTCTCTCTCTCTCGTTCATCTACTCTCTTACACACACAAAAAAAAAACCACACACAACACACACCACACACACCTACACAACATACACACACACAAACACACACAACACACACCACACACACACACAATCAACACCTCCACACACACCACACACACATACGACACCCACACGACACACACACCTCACACACACACGCACACACACACACACACACACACACACCACACCAACACTTCCCCCCCCCCCCCCCCCTTCTCTCTCTCACACAACACACCCACCACTCTCCTCTCTCTCTCTCTTCTCTCTCTCTTCCTCTCTCTCTGCTCTCCGCTGTGCTCTATCACACACATTCACGAAACGCACGCGGCGTGTGCGAAACGCACACGTACATACAACAATACTATCCCTTCTGCATTTCTGTCAAAGCAATCAGGCATCGCGCAACATCGCGCCATCTTACCATTCGCCACCACTCCTCTGAGTTTGGCTTATTAGTAGCACGACTGTACACGAAGTGGACGTCCGCCCTGCTGATGGAGAGGATACGGAATCTGGACTGGAAATCACTCTTCTATCAGTTCATAGGAGAGAGAGATGCTACCAAAGAATCCCATGGACGTCAACATCGAGTGCGTTCTTTTCGTCTGTTCACAGATCTGTAGATATTTCCCTATCTGCTCAATTCAGTTCGGTGCGAGTTTCACGTTTGATGGGTTTGCTCCCTTTGTTTTGATTCTTGGAAAAACGGACGAGGGAAGGGCGTTCAAATTCACTGGCTTGAAAAATATGAGAGGAATTCGGTTGTTGCCGCCTGGAGTGTTCAGTTTGAATTCTCAATCGTCTTTTAAATATGTGTGTGTGTGTGTGTGTGTGTGTGTGTGTGTGTGTGTGTGTGTGTTTCTAAAACAGGTTTTGTCAACATGGTTTTTTTTCCCCAAACGCCAAGTTAATCCACGGAGTTATTTCTCTCTCTCTCTCTCTCTCTCTCTCTCTCCTCTCTCTCTCTCTCTCTCTCTCTCTCTCTCTAGAAGCATAATATTCATTGGGGAGTAGATATTGGCCAGCTTTGGTTTTTTCGACATTTTATGTACCAAGAATTATTTTGAAATATGATTTTCAGATCACCGTCGGCCGTTAAAAATGGGCTGCCACCAAATGTCAGCATCACTAAACGGAAAAAACTACGGAAGACGCAAAGGAGTGTAAATATGGATTGAATATAGTTTTTTTCCGCACAATGACTTTAGAGACAAACACAAGAAGAAGCCGAGGAAAAATGCATTTCAGTTTTTCTTATACAGAAACATTTTTTTTTAACGCTGAGGGTAAAAGGTTCTTCAGGCTTTACTTCTCCATGCAATAAATCTGAAAAAATAGACAAAAAAGCATTCGGTGGAATTTTCTTGATTTAAGCAGAGGAATCTTAATTGGGGTTTTGTACTTTTCCTCTTGAAGTCGAAAAAGCGCAGAGCTTCCGCTATGTCTGTACGTTTGCTTGAAAGCCTATTCTGCATGACAGTTTTATTTTGGGGCCCACTGAATGAAACGATATTGGGGAACAAACTCTCTCTGTCTGTCTCTCTGTCTCTGTCTCGGTCTCTCTCTATCTCCTGTCTCAATTTAAC
>JADBJO010016825.1:0-27500 GCA_016801955.1 Conus betulinus | reverse complement strand
TAAAAATGCATGAGAACTCATATGGTATGTTTTACGTGGCCATGATCTGTCCATTCAAATTATTATGATTCTTATATATATACAAACAAATTGTTTCAGCGCCGTATCAGTCAAGGGTGTATGAATTTGAAGAAACAAAAAACAACGGTTTAACTATTTTCTGTATGGAGGCTGCAAGTTGCATTCCACTCCGCATTTTAGCTTACATTCTGTGCCCCTGGTTTGTTTGTGGTCTGGCACTTTGTATTTTTATTATATTAGTACCACCCACAACAACCAGGAGGGCATATTTGTATGTAGTGTAGCTGATGCAAGTGGAGACTGGACATCTGATCGGCGCCGCAGGGTGAGCATTGCAGATCTGTATTTCGAACAACTAACTCCGGTTTCTTTTATATATTCAGTGGCTTGAACTGCACGATTCGCTCAACGTAAATTAATATAGCTCACTAACTTCATTGTCCCTTTCTATTCCAGATTGGGGAGCTGGACAACAAACCTGATCAATATTAGTGATCGTTTGTTGGTCTTGTGTTGTCAGTCTGTAGTTAAGTGCAGAACAGATAAGTAAAATTTTTGGTACGAATTGTAAATGTAGTAGTAGAATAGTGAAAAATGTACACGGGGCGGACAAGATATTAAATTAGAAGGGGGGAGAAACTTGCTCAGCAAATTGAACTGGAACTTATGAGTCTGTGTATCTGTTTTTTCTTTTCAGGCGTTATTTTTCCGTCTCTACATTCTCCAAGGTGCTACGTCTTCTATGTTCATATTTCTACATTGACTGTTTCCCCATCAACTTAGTCTTCTTTATCTGCGACCTCTTCATTTACCGTCGCACGACGTATTCCTGGACTTCGTTGTTCATCTGCTTGAAAAAGAAAAAAAAAAAAAAATCAATAACCAGTGGACAGAAATATTATTTATTGGAGAAATTTTTATCGTAAAAATATTCGACGTGTGTTATCTTGTTCTTTGTGCATCAAAACGAAGATGTGCTTCATCTCACCAAAGCAAGGATTTTCGATGCTGCATTGATCGCTCCAGAAGAGTATTCATTGTGAAGAGCTGCGTTTATTTTTTTTTTCAATGCTGTGTTATGAGTTGTATACACGGACGGTACAGAGCAACATTCTTCAGGGAGCACTGTGTTAGCCTCGCCATCTCATCGGTCGCCATCAATTTAGGGAACTGTCATCGAGGGTGTGGACAGCTGTTTTCCGCGGAGACTGAGCTGTAATCATCGGGAGATCTCCGCCATTTTGATAAGTAGATTTATGTTTGTCTTGTCCTGTGACCCCGTTAGTTTGTACACCATCACGTGTTGTTAATAAACGTTTGTTGAATTGTAAAGTTTCGTCTGCCTTTTGGTGGTGGATGGGATATATAGCTGGTGGGTGAAAGCGCTGGAGTCAAGAGTTCAATTTAACATTTAAGAAGTCACAGATATGTTACCCTAGACAACTCCTCTCCTTTAGAGGTACTTAGTGTAAGCCTTACTTGTACTGAGCTGTCAGTAGTAAGCCTTGAGTAACTTGTTACCCTGCTTATTATACAGTGGAAATTGAGTGGTATGCTCATTGTTTCACCTAGATACCCTTGTGTATCATAAACCGTTGGCGTGCTATTGCAATTATTAGTCCAAGGTGTTGACTAAGGTGGTTGCAAGTCTCATGTGAGGGAGACTGTAGATAGCATGAGGGATCTGTGTGATCCAGAAATCTCATAGGAGTTGAGACGTATTTGATGTGGAAGGGATCTGTGGAGATCCAGTGGTTTCACGAGTGGTGAAACAGAATTGAACTATCGTGGAGGATAGTAGTTGTGTTCGTCAGCGCGAACAGTGTCGGGTGTAGCAGTACACAGAGGATTAAGCTATTGCAACAGGTAGTGATCGTGTTCATTGGGAAGAACACCATCGTGTGTAGCAGTACACAGGAAGCTAGCTTGTTAGCTGTTATTACGTGGAGTATTGTGCTATTGAGATTTTCCACAAGTACCTGTGGAGGAGGCACTAGTGTCAAATAAATCTAATTTTGGGCTATACTATATCTTATCTTTATTGTATTATTTTACTATTACAGTAGCTGTACTGTACACAGGCAAACTGTTTACAATGCCGAAAGATAGAAATGCAGCAAGGCGTGGCCAAAATGTTGAATCTGTGGTGTCCGAGGATTTCCTCAGATTTAAGGCTGAAGCGGAGATGCTTGGGTTGCAAGGGCCAGCTCTCGTGGAGTACGTGGAACTTGTAAAGAAAGAGAGAAGGAAGAGCGTGACAAGATAAGACAGCATGAATTAGAATTAAAAAGAATTGAGTCAGGAAGAGACTTGACTCAGTCTCACTCCGATGGCATGCAGCATAACACGAATTCAGGTGCGAAAGTTAAACTACCTTATTTAGAAGATAAGGATGATGTGGAGTTGTATCTCAATCAGTTTGAGAGATATCGCAACTATCAACAATTGGGCTGAAGAGGAATGGGGAACACGCATAGCTCCTTTACTGAAAGGCAGAGCAAGGGAAGCCTATGTTAACCTATCTGCTAACGATTCAGCAGACTACTACTGCATCAAGAATGCACTTCTGCATAAGTTCCAACTCAGCGCAGCGTCATACCGTAAAAAGTTCAGAACGGCAAAAAATTGAGGTTGGCGAAAGAGCTCAGGATTTTTGTGATAAACTTAGTCTGTGGTTAGATCGATGGATCGAGCTTTCAGGTAAGGGACAGGAAGATCTGAAAGATATGCTCATTGTTGAGCGTTTCCTTGAGGCACTCCAGTTTAAAAAGGCTCGTTATGTCAGGGACAAAAATCCTCAAACCATGCGAGAGGCTGTTGCAGCGGCAAATTTGTTTGAAGACATCCGTGAGGCCGAACGCGCCCACCGGGAAACTGTACCACGTGCGCGCAAAATCACCCATCCCAACGTCGTAACTTTGGTCAGAATGGACCATCAAAATTTTCGGGCGGTAATCGAAATTTTAGGCCAAATAAACAATCATCCAACCAAGGCGGAAGTAATGTGACAAACACTGGTTGGACTGACAATGCACAACCACATGGCAAACAAGATTTCCAATGCAGAAATTACAGACCAACATGCTATGTCTGTGGTGGAAATCACATTGCAAGATATTGTCCAAAACATAACACGCAGATGAATCAGAATAATTCTGCAGCAGTTGTCGCTCCTGAAGAGAGTGAATCCCAGCAGGTCAATGTTGTCAGTACATTGTGTGATAATTGCAGAAGAAAGATTGATTTTCAACCACAATGTGATGCAACTGTAGAAGGCAAGAAGGTGCAAGCTTTGCGCGATACAGGATCGCATGTCCTAGTTGTTGACAGAAGACTCGTGCCCAAGAAATGTTATACTAAGAAGACACAGAGCATCACGTTAGCCAGTTCTGACGTGAAAAAAGGTAATGCCCATAGCGATCGTACACATGGACTGCCCATACTTCTCAGGCAATGTAGAAGCAGTAGTCATGGACCGGCCAGTGCTCTCTGTACTGATCGGAAACACTGTGACAATGGAAGATGGACAAAAGAAGAAAAAGTGCCCGTGTTTGCCGAGGCCATGACAATTACGTCAGCGATCACAGCAAAGACTGACGCGAAGACTGATATGACCCCTCTGAAACTGAAAGAGACATCTCTTGGTGACATTACTCCTAGAGATCTACGTCATGAACAAGAGGCAATGAGACATTGAAAAGATATTTTGAACTTGTTCGTAACCCGAAACATGATACGAGACAAGATAAGGCAAAATTCACCATGGATGATGGCATATTATACAGATCTATTTCTCTCCATGGAAAAGAGTACGAACAAGTGATGGTGCCAAAACGTCTCAGACCAGAAAATTTTGCGTGTGGCACATGACATACCAATGTCAGGACATTTAGGCATAAAAAGGACCAGAGATAGAATCACTTCGGATTTCTTTTGGCCAGGTATCTACGCAGACATTCGTAGATATTGCCAGTCATGCGACGTATGTCAGAGATGCGTGCATAAGGGATCAATGAAAAAGGCACCATTGATGAAAATGCCATTGATGGAGACACCGTTTGAAAGAGTTGCCATCGACCTGATTGGACCGATACATCCGACATCCAACCAAGGGAACAAATACATACTGACTGTAGTTGACTATGCGACGAGATATCCAGAGGCTATCCCACTTCCATCAAATGATACAATCACGGTAGCGGAAGCATTATGGGAAATTTGGTCTAGAGTAGGGATTCCAAAACAAATTCTCACTGACCGTGGAACTCAATTTGTGTCCGGAACAATGCAGGAAGTCAACCGTTGTTGAACATTAGAGGTACTACCACAACCCCATATCATGCACAAACCAATGGGCTTGTAGAACGTTTTAAACGGCACATTGAAATTAATGCTCAAAAAGTTAGTCGGTGAACAACCCCGTGAAGACAGATTCTTGCCAGCTTTGTTGTTCGCTTATCGTGAAACCCCTCAGGAATCGTTGATGTTTTCACCCTTCGAATTACTCTATGGTAGGGAGGTTCACGGACGTTGAAAGTGTTGAAACAATGTTGGACTGACGAAAAGACAAACAGTCAGACAAGAACCACTGCTGAATATATAACAGACCTTCGAAACAGACTCGAAGAGACATGCAGACTAGCTAGAGAGAATCTCAGCAAAGCCAGTGACAGATACCAACGGAACTTTGACAGACACACAAAGAGTAGAGATCTAAAAGTAGGATCAAAGGTACTTGTTCTTCTACCGACGAACCACAACAAAAACTGCAACTGACGTGGAAGGGACCCTACACTGTCACAGAAAGACTAAACAGAGTGGACTATAGAATCATGATTGACGGAAGACAGAAGTTGCTCCATGTCAATCTGTTGAAAGAGTATGTTGAAAGGCCAGAAACAAGATCCACCACACATCGCTGTCGTCATTAACGACAATGATGATGTAGCTGATGATCAATATGATCCAAGTCACATACCCCTCATTCCGTTGAAGCAGACTCAGTATCATACCGATGTGAACATAGATCCTGCACTCACTGCAGAAAAGAGATCAGCAATTGAAAAGCTGACTACTAACTACAAGCAGGTATTCACAGATTTGCCAGGTGAGACAAACCTAGGAGAATGTGCGTTGAATCTAACGAACTCACAACCTGTCAGTAAAACAATACCCACTGGCCCATTCACAGATTGAAACCGTTAAGAAAGAGGTGAATCAAATGTTGGAAATGGGAGTAATTGAACCCACGACGTCACCGTACAATGCACCAATTGTGCTGGTGAAGAAGAAGGAAGGGGATGTTCGTTTCTGTATAGACTATAGGAAACTCAACAAGGTGACTCAATTTGACGCAGAACCGTTACCAAACATTGACCAGATATTTAGCAAGATCAGCAAGGCAAAATATTTCACCAAAATAGACCTTTCAAAAGGATTCTGGCAGATCCCTATGAGAAAGGAAGATAGGCCAAAAAACTGCTTTTAGCACACCATCAGGCCAGTACCAGTGGACACGTATGCCATTCGGTATGAGAAATGCGAGTGCTATATTCACTCGGATGATGCGAAAGATGTTGGCAGATCTACAAGATGTTGACAATTTCATTGATGATATTATGATTGCCAGCGATACTTGGGAAGAACATGTTAGAACACAGTCGAAACAGTACTGAAGCGCACAGCAGAAGCAGGTTTAACCGTGAAACCTAGCAAGTGTTATTTTGGTTTTGAAACACTGACATTTTTGGGTCACCAGATTGGTCAGGGTAAAAGTATGGCCAGAAGATGACAAAATTGGGAAGGTGAGAGACGCCAAGAGACCTGAAACAAAGAAACAAGTGAGATCTTTCATCGGTTTGGCATCGTACTACAGGAAGTTTATTCCACATTTTGCTGATTTGGTCAAACCTCTGACAGACTTGACGAGGAAAGGACAGCCAGATAAAGTAATATGGACTGATAAGTGTGAAAGTTCATTTACACGACTGAAACGAGAACTGACGCAGAAAACCAGTCATGTCATTACCAGACGTTACGAAAGAATTCGTGCTGAGAACGGATGCATCAAACACAGGTGTAGGAGCTGTTTTATTACAGAAAGATCCTGAGAGCCACACACTGAAACCAGTTCTGTACGCTAGCAGAAAGTTAAACTCTGCTGAAGAAAACTATTCGACCATCGAAAAAGAATGTTTTGGCGGTGGTCTGGGCTGTTAAAAAGTTTGAGCCGTATCTGTTTGGGACGAAGTTCGTTCTGGAGACTGATCATCAACCCTTGAATTACCTCAGTAGAACAAAAACTGAAAATGGCAGATTGATGCGCTGGGCCATTCAGCTCCAAGAATATTCCTTTACCATCCGTGTAATACCAGGCAGGGAAAATGTCGGAGCAGACTATCTCAGTCAATCTGAAGTTGAGTAAATCGTAACACATGTACTGCTGTTTGTCATCACATGTTTTGATCTGGAGATTATCATGACGTGTATTAACATGCTTTGTTGACTCTTGGAAGATGTGCACGTGTTATATTGCTGTTTATATGCTGTGGAACGTAATGAGGTCGAAAGTCTATTTGACTATTTGAGATATTGATGCTGTACTCATAGAAGATGTGTTGAAGCATGAGAAATGTGTAATGAATATGTTCGATCGACAGAACATTGAGATGGTTGATGGACTACGGTCATTGTTGATATTGTGATTGTAGGATATTGATTGCTGTCTAAGTGGGGGGGGAAAGTAGGTTATGGAAATATTACGTAATGCATTGACATGAAACTTTTGTGGAAGCGAGATTCTTCTGATTATTTTTGGTTGTGTTTCTATATACCATGTTGAATTGTTATCACTTTCATGTGAAGTTATGCATGGCGTAGCATGTATAAATAGATCCTGGGTTAATGATCTATAATGCGCAAACCATCATTGGGAACTTCTGGTAAATGAAAGTGTAGCATTTTATTGGAGCTGACAAAGCTGAACTTTATGTTATCATCGTCTGTATACGAAACTCGCTTTGTTTGTTTAGTTTACAAAATTCTTAAAATTTTGTCTTAAGATGGGGGGTGATGTCACAAACAAAAGACGTCATTCGTACTCGACGAAATTTATAATCTATTCTGACGCACTGCGGATGTGCCGAAATAGTGCATAGCGCCGAAGTATTGAAACATATCATTTCACTTTTAAAATGCATGATAACTCATATGGTATGTTTTTACGTGGCCATGATCTGTCCATTCAAATTATTATGATTCTTATATATATACAAACAAATTGTTTCAGCGCCGTATCAGTCAAAGGTGTATGAATTTGAAGAAACAAAAAACAACGGTTTAACTATTTTCTGTATGGAGGCTGCAAGTTGCATTCCACTCCGCATTTTAGCTTACATTCTGTGCCCCTGGTTTGTTTGTGGTCTGGCACTTTGTATTTTATTATATTAGTACCACCCACAACAACCAGTAGGGCATATTTGTATGTAGTGTAGCTGATGCAAGTGGAGACTGGACGTCTGATCGGGCGCCGCAGGGCGTTATTTTTCGTCTACATTCTCCAAGGTGCTACGTCTTATATGTTCATATTTCTACATTGACTGTTTCCCCATCAACTTAGTCTTCTTTATCTGCGACCTCTTCATTTACCGTCGCACGACGTATTCCTGGACTTCGTTGTTCATCTGATTGAAAAGAAAAAAAAAAAAAAAAGAAATCAATAACCAGTGGACAGAAATATTATTTATTGGAGAAATTTTTTATCGTAAAAATATTCGACGTGTGTTATCTTGTTCTTTGTGCATCAAAACGAAGATGTGCTTCATCTCACCAAGCAAGGATTTTCGATGCTGCATTGATCGCTCCAGAAGAGTATTCATTGTGAAGAGCTGCGTTTATTTTATTTTTTTTTTCAATGCTGTGTTATGAGTTGTATACACGGACGGTACAGAGCAACATTCTTCAGGGAGCACTGTGTTAGCCTTCGCCATCTCATCGGTCGCCATCAATTTAGGGAACTGTCATCGAGGGTGTGGACAGCTGTTTTCCGCGGAGACTGAGCTGTAATCATCGGGATATCTCCGCCATTTGTGATAAGTAGATTTATGTTTGTCTTGTCCTGTGACCCCGTTAGTTTGTACACCATCACGTGTTGTTAATAAACGTTTGTTGAATTGTAAAGTTTCGTCTGCCTTTTGGTGGTGGATGGGATATATAGCTGGTGGGTGAAAGCGCTGGAGTCAAGAGTTCAATTTAACATTTAAGAAGTCACAGATATGTTACCCTAGACAACTCCTCTCCTTTAGAGGTATGTGACACAGGGTAACTCTTGCTCCCATGATCAAAGAAATACTCGACAAGGCCATCCAACAATATATATATATATATATATATATATATATATATATATATATATATATATATATATATATAGGGAGTTTCCTCCCCGTTGGAGATTGTCTCCCACTATAAGCTTGCTGAAGGCTCATTGTGAGAAGCATTTATTATTCCCCATTCACCCTCTCAAGCACATACTGTTAGTTAGGCAGAATTACTGCCACTGCAGATATGTATGCTTATCTCCCCCTATTTCTTCACTCTAATACATAAGAGCAAGCTTTCTTTCATAATTGAAAAAAAAAAAAAAAATATATATATATATATATATATATATATATATATATATATATAACTGTGTTGCTAACCAACAATAACTTTAAAAAAGTGCTCAACCGGGTTGGGAGCGGCATCTGTTAAAACTTTGATTAGAATGTAAATGCTAAAACCTACAGCGCGGTTTCTTGCTGGTGCAGTCGTCAGGGTATGGAGGGGTCAGTGTTGTCGGTGTTTTTTTTTTATACGTGTTCGCTGTCTGCCATCACGTGCGGTCAGTGTTTTTCATGTGTTTTTGATTTCTGCTCCCTGATAGGAACTTCCATTTGTGTCTGCAATTGTTAACCATTTCTATCCTAGTGTTTAGGGTTGCTAATTTTGGTTTGCATAGGATCATATATTTTTCTGTTAGACATAAATTACATCTTTTTGAAATGTTATTGTATGATGCAGCTCTTTTTAAGATTTTCCAGGATATGTTGTAGTCTATTTTTTTTTTCTTTGAGTTTCCAAATATATTTACTCAATTCTGTTTGATTTTTGTATATTTCTTTGTTAAATGACCGTTTATGATTTGCATATCTAGTTTTAAATTGGTTTTCAGTGATACCTATATATGTTTCTTCAGTGTTCTCTGATTTTACAGTGGTTTTTGGTATACAATATTTCTGTGGAGGCATTTATTGTTTAGAGGGCACTGTTGTTTCTCTTGTACAGTTGCAAGATTTCCTTTCTTCAACCTCGTTTGTCTCTGCACTGCTTTTCGTTTTGTTGGTTGAATCAATGATGTTTTTGAGATTCGGCATACATGAGTATGATAAATTGATGTTGTGCCTGTTAACCTTTCCCGTACGCCGTGGGTGTGAAACCACCCACACACATGTTTTTTGCTCTGTAACTCAAGTAATTTTGATTCAACTTTCCTGAAATTCATGACTTTGTCTATAATGTATCATACTACATATCACCTGAAAATTATTTTGTTTTGTGCATAAACAAAGAAATAATTAAAACAATAGATATACAGTACGTCGTGGGTGTGACTACACCCATACTCTCAAAGAACAAACCTTGCGTGCTGTACGTCGTGGGTGTGAGGCCACCCATACTTACAAAGAAGAAACGTTCGCGCCATATGTTGTGGATATAAATAGACACTAAATATACAGTACGTCATGGGTGTGACTACACCCATACTCTCAAAGAACAAACTTGGCGCGCTGTACGTCGTTGGTGTGAGGCCACCCACACTTACAATGAAAAAAACGTTCGCGCCATATGTTGTGGGTGTGACGTCATGCGTGTTTGCCGCTAGAGACAGAGAGAGAGACGCGTGAATCACTGTGTGACGTCAACGTGAATTATGACGTCAACTTCACATAGTATCACTACGGAGAAAACGACGATTTTAACAAAATAAAAATAAGCTGCACACCAAAGCCTCGGCCGTTAGTTCTTGCTCTCTCCTCTCGTCAATATTATTATTTTCGTCATGTAGTTACCTATGTCATTTTAAGTTGACGTCATAATTTACGTTGACGTCACAATCACATCCCAGTTCAAGTCTGCGATAAGTTTTATTACTAGGCTATCAGTTATTACATTAGACTGATTTATCTACAACAATTCCGAGTGATTTGTTTTTTCCTTAGAAAAGGGATTCACTGGGAGAACTGATTGATAATGCCTTTTTTGTGATATTATTGTATGTCTGAAATCCATTGATCTAAAATCTATTTCAGCAGTACTGATTATAGTATAAATTAGGGCGCTAGCAGCGATATGTATTTTTTTTTTAACCCAATTACATCGAAATGAAGAAAAGCCTGGAATGCCAAAATGTCGGCCATGGGAAATACGGGGACTTGTAGGAAAAAAGGAAGGAGAAAAAGTCCAGGTTGGGTGCATACAAGCACACACAAGTAGCAAACAAGACTATCATCTTGCAGGCACAACTGATTCACACAATACACTTGTAAACGCATTCAAATGGAATTGTACATGCAAGTTTGCTGAAGGAAAAGTCAAAGTTGCTTTACGAGCTGATGTGGGTTACTGTACACCCCACGATGTACGGCAAGGGATTAGCTCTGACTCACAAACCATGGGTTACTGTACACCCACAACGTACGGCAAAGGATTAGTTTCTATACAGAAACCATGGGTTACTGTACACCCGCGGCGTACGGCGAGGGATTAGTTTCTGTACAGAAACCATGGGTTACTGTACACCCACAGCGTATGGCGAGGGATTAGTTTCTATACAGAAACCATGGGTTACTGTACACCCCCACGGCGTGCGGCGAGGGGTCATTCCTCCATTGAAAGCATGGGTTTCTGCACACCCAGGAAGTAGAGCGCGCAAAAATTTTGGCGACGTACGGGAAAGGTTAAATATCTTAAAAACAGCTTGTGCTCTTTTGGGAAAGAAGATGTCAGAATTTAAAGAATTCTTTCCCAACGTTTGTTTTAACTCTTCCATCGTATGGGGGGGTTGTACCATATGATTTTCCTTTTTCCTGTTCTTCTTGTGTCTGCTCATATCATTTCCTGGGTCATAGTGTAATTTGTAGTTGTAGCCACTTTGGTGTAACGCTTCTTGGTATTCAGCTGCAGTGTTGTTAAATACTGTTTCATTACATGACAGGTTAGATAATCTCTTGTTTATGCCTCTAGGTAAAAAAAACACACCGACAACACCGACCCCTCCATACCCTGACGACTGCACCAGCAAGAAACAGCGCTGTAGGTTTTAGCATTTACATTCTAATCAAAGTTTTAACAGAATATATATATATATATATATATATATATATATATATATATATATATATAGTTTCCTCATGCAGCTAGTGAAGGGGTTTTCATATTTATGATATACATTTTCCCATTTATTTTCATCTTCAAAATTTTTTTTTCCCTCTCAATTTCTAATCTTTGCCAAATCATTCATACTATGATGGAAGAAGAATTGTTAACCTGCACTTGTTTTCTCCCACTACTTAATTGTTCAGCATTATATATATATATATATATATATATATATAGATGTGTGTGTGTGTGTGTGTGTGTGTGTGTGTGTGTCTCTGTGTGTGTGTCTGTGTGTGTGTCTGTGTGTAACACGCACACATACACACGCGCGCGCGCGCGCATGCACGCACGCACGCACACGCACACACACACACACACACACACACACACCAGCCAACCGATCAACATTTTGCTTTTGCTATGCTGCTATCATAACAACTTTTCTGGGGAAAAGAAGCGGAGAGGCTTCTTACGCAAAAAGAACAACAAACAAAACAAACAAACAAAATAATAATAAAAATCCAAAAACAAAACAAAAACAACACACAAAAATAAAACAAAACAACAACAACAACAATAAGAACAAAACTATGAAAAAAGAAAAAGCGAAAGAACTGATTTCAAGTAAACTTGGAATAAAGATTGAATGTAGTCCATTGACAATTTGGTGCTGAGAAGTGATGCTGAATCTGGTAGTAAGATTGAACGTAGCTTACGGACGAATTAGTTCAATTTTGCTGCCGATGCTTGACTGTGTAGAAACATGGAACATAGCCCAGTAGGGAATTCATTACATGTTGGTGCTGATCAGTGGTGTTTTTGACTGTGTGTAGAAACATGGAACAATACCACATTACCAGATAACTAATTCGTTACGTTTTGGTGCTTATCAGTGCTGCTGACCTTGCTTCCAAAATGGAATCGAACCCGATGACGAATTTATCAGAATGTGTTTCCAGTGAGTGGTGTTTGATTTGATCAAGACATGGAATGTATCCATGTAACGAAATCGTTGAATTTTGGAGCTGATCATCGATGCTAAACTTGGAAGAAAGAGGACATGTAGTCCAATGACCCTAATTTCGATGCTGATCAGTGGCATGAATCTTAATCAAAGGACTAATCCACGATTCGTCTAGCAAGATCACAGAAAACCAACGGAACCGATCCGAACTGCACTTCAGAAAAGAAGGAATGACACCTAAGAAGTGACATGTTAAATTTTGGCGCCAATGCGTTGCATGCAACCAGATATTTGGCGCCAATACGTTGCATGCAACCAGATATTTGGCGCCAATACGTTGCATGCCACCAGATATTTGGCGCCAATACGTTGCACGCAACCAGATGTTTGGCGCCAATACGTTGCACGCAACCAGATATTTGGCGCCAATACGTTGCACGCAACCAGATGTTTGGCGCCAGTACGTTGCACGCAACCAGATATTTGGCGCCAATATGTTGCATGCAACCAAACGGGTGGCGCCAATACGTTGCATTCAACCAGATATTTGGCGCCAAGACGTTGCACGCAACCAGATATTTGGCGCCAATACGTTGCATACGACTAGATGTTTGGCGCCAATACGTTGCATGCAACCAGATATTTGGCGCCCAATACGTTGCACACGACCAGATAAAATGTTGAGATCTGTTCAACCTGTGCCATAGTCTGTGCTCTTCCGTATGCTCTTCTAGTTGAATACTTCAGTGCTATTGGCTAATCATCCAGTTGAAATAATCGCCTGTAATTAGTCCAGCACTGAACCATTTCCTTTCACGACAGAAGGCTTACCGATTTTTGTTTGTCATCGTTGTGCTTGTTGTCGCTTTCTCAAGAAGTAATGCAACGTGAGGGACAACGGCGATGTAAATGATAGCAATGATCGTATCATGTTCTCACAGGTGCAGGTGGATGGAACAGACTACGTCACGTTCACCACTGTGGACCCTGTCGGTGACATCTTCACCGTGAACTTCAGAAACGGCGTACAGATCGACTACTTCAGCCTGTGGTGTTAAAGTGGGGTATCCGAAATGTTGCAAGAAAACATAACAACCAGCACCTGACTTAGTCTGTGCCTCGTGTTACATATCAATGTTTAATAACCAAATAATGACAGAAGTAAGGATTTAAATGCGCCCAATTTTCTGCCGAGTTCAGGGCGCTCAGATTAAATAATAAAAAAAGATGAAATAAAAATAAAAAGAACACCAGTCTATATTCACTTCCACCCCACCTCACCACCCCTTCACATCAACACACCAAGCACATCTACTCACGTGCAGGCGCGTGCGTGCACGCGCACGCACGCATACACGCGCAAACACACGTGCGTCTGCGCGCGCACGCACGCACGCACACACACACGCGCGCGCGCGCACGCACACATGCACGCACACACAGACACACACACACACAGACACACACACACACACACACACACACACACACACACACACACGCACACACACACACACACACATTCATAACATACCAGCATGCCACCCGGCCGTACTCTTCAACAAAACGAACAAACAGACGTCCAGCCGCACCCGCAGCTAACAAACGCACATCATCACGAGGTTACCAAAACCCCGTAGAAATGTAAACAAGCACAGGGGGGAAAAACACAGCGACAAAATCCCGAACGTTTGTGATGGTTACAAATCATTAAAGCATTATACCAGTGCAGCGGCAGCAACAGCAACAACAAACGGAAAAAAGCACAGATGCCTGTAAGAATTTTATGCAGTCATGAAGGATTGGGCAGCGAAGCTGTGATGTCAGTTCTGTACGAGAACCTGAAAATGGCAGAAATAAACTTCAAATGGAGCCAGATATTTACTAAAAAAAAAAATAAATAAATAAATTTTTTTTTTTAAACCCAACTTTTTTTCCATTGAAAAAAATATGCAACACACCAGAGAGAAGAAAAAAACTCCCTTATGCAAACAAGTCGAGGATGGCGACCTGGTGCAAACGTGTTTGAAAAAGGTTAGGAGGAAATGGTCAAGGGAGACGACAAAGGGTACCGAGACTAACCAATCGAAAACTAGTCAGTTAATTCCCTTGAGGGGCGGAGGCTTGTTAAGACCAGTGCCAAAGTGAGACAAGCTTACCCACGCTGTCGTGATCCACTCGCAGGTGTCACCTTGCTCTATGAGCCAAGATAAAAAGGTTTATCCAACATTTTGAGGAGCTGACATGCATCAATCAGGAACTGCCGCAGAAGACTAGGTGTTCTGGGACGACAAATGGCTATACGCTGGAAGCACTGTAGCAAGCCGTCTCAGACCAATGTCACACACAGCACCACAGCCCGACACAGCAGTGCTCACCTTGCCCACCCAGCCGGCAAGGTACGGTAAGGTAATGATGCTTACAGCCCAGCCGACCGCAAAGGGCCATATCAGGGCTGTCACCGCGTTGACGTCAACTCACAAGTCATTGGAGGGGGCGGGGTGGAGGGGGGGGGGGGGGGGGGGGGGGTCATTCACACAACCCCTTTAAAATACACCTTAAAACACACACACACACACACACACACACACACACAGAGGAAATTTAGTTAAACTCTTTCTCTTGTAAAATGTTAGATCAGATGAAAAATGTTCATCTCTTTAGAAATTCAAAGATCACATCAGGTGGGACATTTCTTAACAAGTTTGCATGAAGTTTGCCGTAAGATGTTTATGTTTCACATCATACAAGTCCCAATGAGTCATTAGTAACTTAATTTGTAGGGCTGGATTCGAGTGAGTACCATACAGCAGACTCGTCTTCCAGCCATCCTGAGGTGGACATATTTGTTCCAAACAAAATTCATCGCAAAGTGTTTCAATTATCTCTCTGTGATGAGGAACCTGAACGGGCAGGCAATAGGCGGAAGACGGTCTGAATGGATGGTGGCAGCAAAACTCAGTGGCTGTCATAGGCAAGATTGTCTCAGCCGTGGAAAATTTTTCTTCCCATCTGAGAGAGAGGTTAGGCACCAGTGTGACGAGACGGATAGGAGTGGTAGGTGGGTCCTCTAGGGGAAGGACTTGGAATAATTTCTCTATGAGAATTATCTTACATTTCACCTACACCCCCTCTCTTACTAGTGGTGGAAGGAGCAACTTTCCAGTACTAGTCATCGAAGAAAATTTTTATTTGTTTCGGGTATTAGTAAAATACGGAAGACTGGCTCTGAGATAATTTTTCTTAGGCCTGTACTATGAGTTACAAGTACTTATAGCTCCGAGATACAGAATTGAAGAGAGAAGTTCAAACATTCAACATTCGATTGAACAACAGGGAACTGACACAAGTTAAGTGCACTTTCACACATCAACTTTTATTACTTATACATAGATAAGAAATGGCGTGACATTCCATAGGCTGTGTTTCAGCTCTCATTGGACTACCACAATGAGGGGTCCTTCCTCACTCCTACTTTACTCGCTTGCACTCTGTGCAGCAAGCTTAAGTTGGCATACAGGGGTTATGTCTATGCTACACTGAATGTATATGGTTATTATACATCCACACTGCTTGCTAATACCCTAGACAGGTTCTCACTGTTTCATCATAAAGTGAGGGTAAGGGTCTGATGGGTTTGAGTCCAGTGGTAAGCAAACTTAGCTTTGCTTCGGAGAAGACAGTGTTCTCTCCTGTGGCTGGTGACTGCCCCACTGGTGTAGATCTGTTGTCTGGTGTCGCCCTGGTTTTGGGCGAAGTCCCAGCTCCTGGTTCAGTCGCAATGTGTAGCGTGACCAGGATCCCAGTTCTGCGATAAAGAGAACTTGGTCTGTAGATGAGAATCTGGTGGCTGGCTGGCCTGTCGAGTGCCCACATTTACCCTTTTCCTCTTTCTTTCAGAGAGGGTGTGAGACTCAGCCAGCAAAGTTTTCTCTATGGTAGAGTTTCTGCTATAACTATTAACCTCCACTTTTGTTTAAAGGCTAAGTTAAGCTAACAAAAGGGTAGGAGACAGTAATACAATGTTACAGTTTTAATTATACACTCTTCCTGTGTTTCATATGAATCAAATCACACTGACTTGGGCTATGCTTAGTCCAAGTACACATGTGGTGTAGACTTAGAGTCATACACTACAAATCATTCCAATAATCACCAGTATTTATAGATCAGAGTAGCAGTTTTTACCTAGCATAGGCATACTGTTTTCCTGATCAGAATTAATCATTGAATTATTATCTTAACAGACAGAGTTGCACACTGACAAAGTCAGGGTGCACACAAAGAGCAGTGGTCAGATTGTTAACAAAGAATCAAAACCACTGGGAGAGAGCTTTTGCCATGTGATGGCAAGCAAACCACTACACAAATAATCATTCATCAGTTTGATTAAATGTTGCTAAGCCTTTGTACAAAGTTACAATGCTAACACACACAGCATACATAAAATCAATACATAGATTCAAAATGTGTAAAACAGAGTTCCAACTCACTTTCCTGGGAATGAACAGGGAATGACGTGAGATCAAGGAGTTACCAGGAGTTTCCTAGGCCTCTGTCCCTTTGTCTTCCTCTGCTCTTGTCTACAGGCAGTCCTGAGGGGTCAGTGAAGCTGAGCTGGTGTGAGTCTATAGTTTTATGAATCTCTCTTGCCGAATCATATTTTCGACAAACTGTCATTCACCCATCAGGAGTGAGAGGGGGAGGGATTTAGTCTAGTCACCAATCGCCTCGGAAGTTGTTTGATCCTAATCGGCACGGGATAATTTATGCATCCGTATAGCTGACCGTTGAGCGCCAGTTAATTATGTTGTTGTTCTTCAGTTTAAAGTCTTGCCACTAAAAGTGATTAAGACTGAATGTATTTTTTTGGTATAATTTAGGTATGTATGTCATTTGAGTGTGTGTGATGATGAAATATAACGTTATACTAGCAATAAATTAAGTCCACCCCTACCCCATCCCCTTCTAGTCATTCCAGTTAGAAAACATAACTATAAAGAATATTACTGAGAAAAAAAAAATAAAGATAAACACCAATTGAACTGCTCAATAAAAATTTTACATACAGAATCTAGTGCAAAATAATCATTTAGTAAGCATGGTAAGAGTAATGGTGTCGATCCATCATTATAACAAGCAATGCCTGAACTTTTAAAAAGTTCTCTTGCTTTTGAACACTGAATCAGTAAGTGATTG
The DNA here is from genome assembly GCA_016801955.1 of Conus betulinus. Taxonomy (NCBI): domain Eukaryota; kingdom Metazoa; phylum Mollusca; class Gastropoda; order Neogastropoda; family Conidae; genus Conus; species Conus betulinus. The sequence goes on along the minus strand of JADBJO010016825.1, from coordinate 9,895 downwards.
ACACTAATAGGTTCACACACATACACATTTAATATTAGTACAATACTTTGTTTTAAATGAATTTAAACATATCCTATGGATTAGACTTTCGACCTCCCTGGACGAGAATATGACATGCTTGTATGACTTTTTCCCATTGCCTTTATCATTTTGTTAATACAGTTATGATAATACTGATTGTCTGAGTTCTTCAATAACTGTTTAAACATTATCATGAGATTTTTTTGTTTAATTGAGAAACATTCTGACAGATCTAAAGGAATATTTATAGATTGTGCATCGTTTAGATTCTGAGCTGCCTTTTTTGCAGCTTGGTCTACCTGTTCATTTGCTGATATTCCACAATGTGAAGGCACCCAATAAAAAGTGACAGTGATGCCTTTCATAGAAAGTAGGTGTATTACATGATTTATTTCCATTATCATATCAAGTCGTATGCAAGAGTTGGGTGATTTGATAGCATTTATTGCTGCTTTAGAGTCAGCACATACTAGGACTTGACTGTTATTTATAGGAAAATTTAAAATGAAATCCAGTGATTTAAGTATAGCAAGTACTTCAGCGCTGAACATCGACAACTTTTTACCAAAAAAAATAACTTTTTTACTTTTAAGCACGGAATTATGAATGCTGCTCCTGTGCTTTCGTTTTCTAATATGGAGCCATCTGTGAATATCTTTAAATGGTACTGTATTCATTTTCTAAATGAGTGCATACAGACGCTCTCAGAATATTCAGAGAATCTTTTTTAGTTAAATGTATATAATCTATGTCAAAGATAGCTTTTGACTGTTCCCATTTTGGAATGGGTGAAAACGTTGGTTTTTTGACAATGTTACCTTCATCTATTTTCGCATCCTTAGAAGATCAGAAGAAAAGGAATAAATAGATTTTATGGATTGAATATGTTGTGCACGTTTTCCAAAGTCCCTCTCCGATTGTAGACATACTTCTTTGGAGCAGGCATTTTTTTTAGAACAACTTTTCAGTATAAATTTTGAGGTAGAAGCTTTACGAAATTCTGAGAGAGGTAAAATTCCTGTTTCGTTATATGTTCCTAAGTTAGATGTATGTGTGGGAACTCCTAAAGCAATTTTGTAAGCTTTACTATCAATACTTTGTAGTTTATGTAAAAGGTGTTTGGGTGCGTTAAAAAAATACCTCTTTAGCGTATGATAATCGTGAACGTACAAGGGCAGTTGCTAATATAGTTAAAGTTTTGGTATCTTGCCCCCAAGATTGTTACTAACTACCTTAAGAAAATTTAAACTTTTTCTTGCTTTGTTTAAAATGTGGTCAATATGAATATTCCATGTTAACTTATTACTTAAGATAACACCAAGGAATTTAACACTTTTAGCATAGTTTAAGGCAATGCCGTCCAAGGTGAAGTTTGGAAGTTTGTCTGGATCATAACCAGAATTAAAAAGCATCATATTTGTTTTTTCCGGTGAAAGGGAAAGCCCGTTTTCATGTAAAAAATATTTATTTTATTGAGTTCATGTTGGTATTTAATTTTAATATAATTTAGTGACCTCAGTGGAGTATTTCTTTCATTGTCACTTTCATCCACAAGCATATATCGTCAGCAAATTGGGCTATCTCTGTATCTTTAGAAAGGCCTTTGGGTAGATCAGAAATTAAAATATTAAACAATATTGGCGAAATTACTGATCCTTGAGGTAAGCCCATTTGTAAAGGTCTTGGATTAGAGTATGTATTTCCAACCCTAGTTTGAATGTGCCTACTATCTAGGAAGATTTTGATATAATCATACATGTTGCCATTGATACCAATATTCTTTATTTTGTATAAAAGTCGCTTGTGCCATACACGTTCGTATGCTTTTCTGATGTCAAAAAATGTTGCAAGTATATTTTTTCGACGTGCAAACTGGTGCTTTACATGCGTAGTAAGTTTCACTAGATGTTCTATTGTGGATCTGCCTGCCTGGAATGCAGCTTGATTGATTGGTATTATGCTATGTTTAGTACAATGATGAACTAATCTCCTTAAAACAATCTTTTCCATTAATTTACATGTATTGGATGTTAAAGCAATTGGACGATAACTATTGATGTCTTGAAGTGTCTTCCCTTTCTTGTGAATTCGAACAAATGATGGAATGCTTCCACATTTGAGGCATTTTATTAGTAGACCAACATTTCTGAAAAAAATAGATATAGAAAATATATCATATTATCTGGGAGATGACATAAACATTTCGTTGGAAATGCCATCTAAACCCACTGATTTATTTTTATTTAAATTCATAAGACATTCTTGAACTTCCTGTAATGTTATAGAAGTATTTAGATAGTGATCTTCTCTTGTTTGTGGGCTATCATACATCTCTTTATTTTCTTCCTTTTCTCGATAAGCTTTATTTTCTTTTGATAAGTTATTGATGCTACTGTTTTTTGCAAATAGATCAGCAAAGGCTTCTGCTTTATCAAAATTAGATGGGAATTCAGAATTGTGTAATTTGATTGGACACTGTGGTAGATGAACTCCTTGTTTCATTATTTTCAATTGTGTCCAAACTTTTTGAATATCTTTAAAATTTGACACCTCATTTTCGCAAAAAGAAGACCAATATTTTCGTTTTCCTTGTGCGTTAATTCTGTTTTGGTTGTTTTTCGCTCTTTTTTTCTCATAAGTTTTTTTTGCCTTTTCCTTTGGATCTTTTTCTCTTTTATATTCTTTTGTTTTATTTCTTTTCTCATCTTTAGCCTCTTGACAAGTCTCATTCCACCAGACATTGCCCGAATGTTTCTTTGATTTTACAGATTTTACAACCCGAATCGAATCGTTAGCTGCAGATAGTACAGTGCTTTGAAATCGTTTATATAAAGTATCAACATCTTGGCTTTCTATATTATTCATGTCTACGTAAAATGGGTTTAATAAGAATGAGAATTTATTCCAGTCTGCAAGTTTGTAACAATACTTTGGAACTTTATCATGAGTCACATCATTTGTTTTTGGTCCTGTAGTTTCAAATGTGATAACAATAGGTAAATGGTCACTATTTAATGCATCATCAAGAGTATGCCAGTCACAATATATAGCTAGCTCTGGGGATATCAAAGTTAGATCGATGGCACTAGGATTGTGTTTGGGTTGTCTGGAATCGGAGTTATGTTACCATCGTTTAAAAGATAAAAGGGCGAATCAGCTACATTTTCGATGAAACGATTATTGGTTATGGCCTGGCATCCTTTTTCCCCAGAATGATGAATGGGCATTAAAGTCACCAGTAACTAGATATTTAGTTGACTGATCTAACTGAATCGTTCGTAGCCATTCTGTATTGATATCATTTGGTCCTTGTGGTAAATAAACAGACACAATTGTCAATACATTGTAATTTACCTGTACCTTTACTGCACACGTATGCAACCCGGGAATGCCTGTGGAGCAGGGCTAGTACATGATATGTATTTTTCTCCTTCACGAATATAGATTGCTACATTTATTTTTTCATGCTTCTCTACTTTTGGAATTATTGGTGGAAAATAATAATTATTTAATTTAGGTAATTTTTCCTTCCGTACATTCAATGATTGTAGAGCTAAAACATGATACTTTTCTTCTGATAGCTGTTGTACTAATTGATCAAGCGTTGTTATGATGGATTGACAATCCATTGAAAATACCTTAAAATCTTTATCTAACATGTTTATAGTGGAAGAATAACACAAAAGCGATCTAACTGTACACTAGTAAGCAATCGGCCGTTCATTGGCTAGGCATAGTGTTTTCACTGGTCAATTCAGACCCCACATCATGCATTCACTCTTGTAGAGGGTCGTAGAAGTTCTGCAGGAAAGGTCGCAGAGGGTAGAAAGGAGGATGGATGAATGATCCCCAATATGGGCGAGGTGGACCAGGCCTTCGAGGGTTCTTGGGGCATCTCCAGAACAGTCGGCGGACATGTCTTCCAAGGTTCCCCGCAAGTACGCTGGATCCTCTCCGGTTTGGGTGGATGTCATCCCTTAGTGTTCTGCTACTAACCTGGAGATTTTCATGGTTGATTATTGACACGTTGGGAACTTTGAAAAGCTCTGTGTTCAGAATAGCATTGAACATTTCTCTTTTCGTATTCAACTCCGGATCAGGGACAGAGGGCATGCTTTGCTTATCACAAGTTTCGTTTGGGGGTTTTGTTTTGCAATGTTTTTTTTTTACAGAGTCTGCAAAAAGTTTGCTGGTGGAGGACGCATCGTTGTTCTTGAGGTCGTTTATACCGCAGTGGATGACAATGGCGTCAAATTCATTTCTGTCAGAGGACAACTTTAGATCAATGTCTTTTACGTGTAAGTCTTTCTTGACGTTGTCCTGAACCCATAGGATCTGCCTAGCTGCTGACCCCTAACACCATTTAGGATGGAATCATGAAGTAAAAGTACTGCAGGCAGGTCTCTGTTTTTATGAGCTTTCCCTTCTGGTGTTTTTCATTAACGCTTTTGAACATTTTTATAGGTTTTGGAACATGTGCTGATTTTCATTTGCGTAGCATTGTCATTTTGTTTTTCGATTTTTCTTTCAAGGACACACACAAAATGGCGGCAGCGATCAGCAGCTAACGTCTTCGCTTCTAGGCTATAGTTTGTTTTCCACCGGCATCATCAACAAATGACCAAATCCAGAAGTCACGCTATCTCAACCAATTACCCAGTATTCAGTGGAAATCAAATCTTGAAAATGAAAACAAGAAAACGACGAAACAAGAATCGAAAAATCTCCGACGAGCTGACCAACAAACTCAGACGGAAGACTGGCCTGCACTGGGAACGGACACAGTCGATCGCGAGAAATGTACGACCTCTACATCCACTGATGCTCTTGACCTGATAAATGAGGTCAGTGAATTGAAAAAAATCATTCTTGTTTTTGAATCAGTTAATTTATGCGTCCGCCTAGGTGTTCGCGAGCACGTGCAGGTGCTTGCGAGGACGGGCAGCATGGGGAGGGAGGGTTGAGAGGGGGGAAGGGAGGTAGGCTGCTAAGAACGAAAGGCGGCACGTATTTACCGTGACGCAATTTTTTTCCTGTGTCACTGATCGTGTCAGTCGGGCCTTTCGCACTGTCCCAAGCAAGAAAGAGGGGGGGGGGGGGGGGGGGGAGGGGAGAGAGTGGGCATAGATTTGAAATCTATTTTTTTTGGTTTGTGTTTTAGACGTAACTGGCGTTTTTGCAATATATATTATTCCACAAAAACAAATGGCTGAAAAAGAGAAAGGCGGGGGGCAAAAGGGGAGAACCTGAACGTGGAACTAGCCGTAGAAGCCAGACCGCCAGTCCGGGTCTAACCAGGCACACACCCATCCTGATAGGAAATGTCCTGTTAATGCTGAGGAAATCATGCTGTCTGTGTAACAGCACTGGAAGATGCCAGACTTGTGCACGTCTGTTTGTTTTGCAAAGATTCGTACCTAAAGGCATCTTGTAAGACCCACAACCAGAGACTCGAGGCAAACGGCATTGAAGACAGCTATATAGTCCACTGGCTTTCGAACAGGTCATGCCACCTAAACATGACCAATTTTCTTTTGGGTTCAAAGTCCTGGTAACTGCTTGAAGCAATTTTGTAACTGAAAGTAATGTTAAGGCTTGTTCATACAGATTTTGAGGCACCCAATGGGGTCACATGGGGACATGCGTCGCGCGACTTACTTTCGGACAGTCACTGCCATCAGAAACGGAAAAGAACATAGATAATGAGCCAAGAGCAAGTAGGATTTAGGGCCATCAGCAACCTCGCTCAGTTATCTATCCAGATTCCACTTCACCCTCCTGAGGAAGGTACCCAGAAAAGAGCCGGGTAATAAGGGATTTAGCGTCATTCTAACATGTCCTGAAATGTAAATTCTGTTCATGATCTATACATGGTCACATCACCACCACACCTGCAGTTCCGATGCTACAATAGAACACAACGGTCATTAATTGCAGCGGCGGGGGGGGGGGGGGGGGGGGGGGGGGGGGGGGGTGGGGGGGGGGGTGGGGGGGGGGGGGGGGGGGGGGGGGGGGGGGGGGGGTGGCTCTGTTATGCCAGAACTGATGGTGATGAAGACTTTTAGAACCTTCCCACTTCCCAATCCCAGAAAATCACCTTTCTGTGTTTTCATGACAAAGAAAAGTAATGTTATGACAGATGTCTTCAGATGGGCCCTGCACACAGTTTGGTGAATCTTTTCGCATGAACAGCGCAACGGCTCTCCCCTTTTTAAAAAGCTGGATGAAGGAAGGCCTGCGTGTCCGTGTTCGTTACAGCAAATACCTTTCTTCAGTTCTCTCTCCACCTTTGTGTACTCTTTGATTTTAAACCCCACCCCCACAACCGTTCTTTCTGTGCCGGACTCCGGCCCCCCACAGCCTTTCCCCGCCCAGCGACACCACACGCTAAGAAAAGCACCACCCCAAAACCAAGGGAAACACCTGATGCGAAACATAGAAACAACCCCCCGAACCATTTTTTTTTTTTTTTTTCCACCAGACCAACAATAGAAAGGAGAAAGTGAACGACACCGTAGCCACCGATAGGTAGCAAAGCACGAAAAAAACTGTCAGAGAGCAACAACGCAACACCCAAGTTTTAAATTGGGGAGGAGGCGGGGGGAACGGGGGGTGGAGGGGGAGGGGTATGAAAAGACCAAGCCAGAGGGATGACAAGCGTGTCCACCGCTATGTAACGCACTTCTTGAACGTTTCCCCTTGTTCCTGTGAACCAGGAGAAAGGTGTAACTTAAATGTTAACTAGTCCCCCACCCCCCCCCCCCACCCACCCCCCTCCGTCCAAATCGCGAATCAGCCACGATATACAAGTAGGGATAATTTTTACGGACAACACGGGTAATGCTGTTTCCTTGCCTTCATGATAATGACAGTCTGTGTTTGGTTTGTAGCAACATCATCTTTGGTTTGACCCCGTAGTTCAACTAAGTTCGATACGTTAGTCAGTTTTTTTCCCAAGTAAGCTACAGCTTTCAACTACATGGTCTTGAATAAATTTGCGCTTTACCTCTCTTAATTTTTTTCGGTGTTGTCTCTGAATTTGTTGTGAAAAGCTAAAAGAAGTTGATACGTTACGTCGTTTTCCCCCCCCCGTTTTTCCCGAAGTCACTGCATGGCTTTTTTTTGGTTTTTTTTTTTTTTCTGTTTTTCTAACATATTGGTCCCTTGAGATAAATGTGCCCATTCTTCTCTCAAATCTTTTCGGTGTGTTTCTTGATTTGTTGCAGAAATGGCGTTGTGTTTGTGTGTGTGTGTGTGTGTGTGTGTGTGTGTTGTGTGGGTGGTGTGTGTGGGCGTGCGTACAACGCTGCGTGCGTGCGGTGTGTGTGTGTGTGAGTTAGTGTGTGTGTGTGTGTGTGGTGGTGTTGTGTGTGTGTGTGTGTGTTTGTGCGTACGTGCGTGCGTGCGTGCGTGCGTGCGTGGGGTGTGTGTGTGTGTGTGTGTGTGTGTGTGTGTGTGTGCGTGTGTGTGTGTGTGTGTGGTGTGTGTGTGTGAGGAAAAGCAAAAAGTGAAAAGACAAGGTAACAAATCGCCCATGAACTGAAGCAAACACGACACACACACACCACACACACCACACACAGCACCCACACACCCACTCACACGCAGCACTCACCTGACCACACCACACACACACTCACACGCGCACGCACGCACGCGCGCGCACGTTGCACGTCACTCACCACCCCACACACACCAACAACAACACACCCACACACAACCAACCACACAGCCCCCCCCCCCCCCCCCCCCCCCCCCACACACACACACACACACACACTTTGTTTTCCGATGGATTAACCCATTGCCACCCAACACTCCAATGTTACGACCACTCAGCGACAGACTGGACCTTCCCATTGATCGTTTTTTCAATTGACGTAGACGGATCTCCCTATACATGTTAAATCACCCTAGCAGTAAATTGCCCGGAACAACGATTCGTGCCGTACAGCAAACTGCCTAGAGAATATTTTATTGCTGTGGCAAAGAATGAATGGTTTGGATGAGCGGAACCGCCGGTTGCAGCGGTTTTCTCTTCAGCTGTCTTTCATCAACACTTCGGCACCGCTCTTTTAGTTCCAGCAGATCCTCATAGGAGTGTGGATTGTGCCGGTCCACTGTTAATAGCAAGCTATTAATCTGTCTTTATCGATTGTGTAGTTGTATAACGAAAAAAAAGAGAGATGATTCAAAACTGTGCATGCACGCACGCAGGCAACGCGCGCGCCGAGCATAAACACATCGACATACACACACACACACCCCCACACATCGATTACACACACACACAGCGCAACACACCACACACACATCGCACAGCAAACGCACGAAGCCACGCAAACACAACCCCACAACGGCGCGCACGCACGCACGCACGCACGCACGCACCACAGAGAGAGAGAGAGGAGCCCGAGGGAGAGAGAGAGGACACACACACAACAAACACAACCACACACACACACACACACACACGCTACGCACACCACAAATGTACATTCACAACAGACAAACACATTAGTACACACAAAAACACACATGTACAGTCACAAACACACACAAAGACAGACACACACATACCCGTTGTGCGCGCGCTCACACACCCTCACACCCACACACACACGCACGCACGCAACGCACTGCACACATACCACCACACACACAACACAACACCACGACACACACACACACACACCCACACACACACACGTTACAAGACAATCACACACAAACACACACACACACACACACACACACAACAAACACACACACTAACACATACGAACACACAAACACACTTCACACGCACACGCACAGAACCACACACACGCACGCACACAGCACGCACACGCACCAGACAACACACACGCACGCACGCCACGCACGGACAGCACACACCACACACACACACACACAAACCAAAACACACAGTTTTTGAATAGCAGGGGGTCTTTTCCTCTGTGCTGGCGAGGAACCTTTCCCTTTCCTTTTCCTAAAATGGAGAATCTCCAACGGGTCAATATGCGCAGGCCAGGACGTGTTGACAGGGAGACAGACAACGTGGGTGACTATCGCGTGCTGGTGGACGGTGCCAACAAAAAATGCGAGCCCTGGGTTCACACGATCTGGTTTTCGCGACCTGAGCTGATTTTTGACGTGATACCACAAGGTATTTCAGTCATGGATTCCGCGGTTTGGTTGACACTTTTAGGGAGTGGGGGGGTGGGGTGGGGCGTAAACACGTTATTACCGAAACAAGAAGAAAAGAACTAACCCTAGTGTTTGGGTGGAGTGTTTGCCCAGTCCAGAGGGGCGGTCAGTGACCCGTTTTTGTTTCCCGGTGCAAACAGTGTGACCGATCGGGGTCGCTCTGGTATTGCAACCGTGAAATAAGCAGATTTTGCCTTTACTTCTGCAGTGCGACGCCTGGTATATAGCAAAGCCCAAAACGTACCGCCGTTTGATTTCTTGATGGGCCGCCCCAAGTGCCCTGGTCTATTGTGCCTGGGCGGTAGGGACGAGAGAGGGGAGGGGTCCGGAACAGAGGATGAGGAGGGGGGGGGGGGGGGGGGGGGGGAGGTTGCTGGCGACAGACGCAGATCGACTGTAGGGACTTGTGTTTAAGCGAATTTTGAATGATCATGGGCATTACGTCCCTGGTCCATAGCGATAACATGCACCGCCCGCCCTCCATCTACAACGTAAATTGTATCTTTCAAAACGGCCTGTTAGTGCTGCCGCAGGACCAGGGGTGGCCGCTTCCACGTGGCGACTAGAATTTCCCTTCACCCTGCCCCACCTGCGGGGGGATGAAAACGCACGACCGCGCCATCCACTCCTCTTCCATAGTCTGGCACCGGCTAGGGTTTGTTGA